>JAVJIF010011496.1:0-120378 GCA_038442645.1 Agave tequilana | reverse complement strand
AGATGGCAAACAACACTTAACATGCTTAGTTCACAGCTCAAATCTATCTGATGGAATATATATTGATTGAAATATCAGTTCAGCTACTGAAGTAAATATCATACTGTCACGCACATAAAGATATTAACAGAAGACAAATTGCATTATCCCAAAAAATCCAGAAGTTGCAAACAATTTAACTTAACAGGATTTAAAGTTGTGATTGGGAACTCATTCACCTGCTAAACTGTTAGGATTGTCTCCAGACCACTGACCATGAATAACCAGACAACTGTCCTTGAAGTGATACCTGTTAAATTTAATATTTCAGAGCCAATAATACTAATACTAGTCATAATTCATTTATGAAGTCTTATTAAATTACAAACGGGAATCAAGAATAGACTAGAGCTTAAGTTTCAGATATTCAAGTGATCAAGAATGTGTTGACCAATTACATTGTAGATTCATGAAGAATCTCAGATGAACTTAACAGATAACATGCCTTAATAAACATGAAGTCGGTTCTTTAAACAGCAGTGTGTCTGGCAACATTTCAAAATTATGCAGAACTTTTTCGAGCTATTCAGTTTTTACTTTTCATGTATATACAATAACTTTGACAGTAAAAGGATAAATAATAACCTACAAGATAATAGTTCATCATATGAAATATTGAATATTCAAACATTCAACAAACCTATTGCATGACCCCTAAACTCTATAAGCTACAACATTTGACATCGCCGGCAACAACAACAACATCAAAATGAATAAAAATAGAAAAGTTTTTCATGTACACATTTCTAAGGAATTGAGGTGGTATTCCCCATTACCGAATATTTGTTTCATGGTCATTGAAGATATTTGCAGCAATTGCTTTTCTCTAAGATACTAAATGAACTAGACAATAAAACATCCAGGTTTGTACAGTTTCAAGCATGCCATTTATTTTCAATGTTTTAACCATCCAGGGAAAAAAAGAATAAACAAAACCCATACAAGATTGCATGGTTAAAGGAATGGGAATCTGAAATTTTCAAATCCTTTTCCATGTCAAGTTTCTGCTTCTAGCCTTGATATAACAAGCTCCCCTAGCATTACGTAAGTGCATGACAAGCTTATTCTTCTCAATTGGATAAGTTCTGAACCTTTGCTTCCCATACTACAAGTGCCTTTACCATCTCTCCCCCATGTTCCTCTTCTTTACCAATCCTTGAAACCCATGAGATAATTTACACACATATGTTCCCGCTAGACAAAAAGGCACTGAGAAGGATCTTACTTATCATACTGTGAAGTGTACATTAGAAAACAAATGAAAAATATCAGGTCAAAGTATGGTAGTCAATTACCAACATATGACACTTAAAGCAATCATCCAGGAAATTATATATAATTCTTGACAAAGTGAAGATTCATATTTATGAAAAGATCTTATGATTTTTAGACTCACCTCTCAACAAAATAACGAGCTACTGAACCAGCAACTGCATGAGCTGGTGCTAGGTTGCCCAGCTTTTCTTCCAATCCTGGTGCAGTAGCCTATCAAAAAAAGGAAAAGAAATGGTAGAATTAGGAATACTGGAAGCTAACACTAATTTCATTATCAGATGTGCTAAGGACCCACCTCCAGCACAATTTTAGACCATACACGCTCTCTAATATCCATCAAGTTCATTCCGGCTGCATCAGTCTCATCAATACTAGCATATCCCCCAACGAAAAGACAGGCCATAAAAGAACTAACAAGGGAAATCCTCTCAGTCTCATTGTAAATATCTTGCTTTGTCTCATATAACTTCCGAATTTGAGGTCCGTATATCTCTCATGAGCACGAGACCCAGTAAGTTTCGATAACTCCAATGCACCTCCAACAACTTTCTCTATCTCTGCATTGTGAAGTGGTACTACTGTCCATCCATATCGGTGATTCCTTGGCAGAAAAAAGCATTTTCAAGTTGAGATAGTAATGGCTTGCTAGGATCCAAAGAGGCCAACATGGCTGAACTTCCCTTCTTCCAGTAAACACTGCCATGTTGCTGTCCACTCCTGAAATGGCTACAACCTTGCTGAAATCCAATTTTGATTTTAACTTCTCGAGGAGAATGTCAAGAGCCTCCACCCACTCAATGTAGGTGAAACTATTCTACCATTCTCCGAGGGGTCTCTGTAAACCCCATCTTTGGTCTTGTAGTGCGGCAACTGAGAATCAAAATGCAGCGTTTCTGAAGCAATGATGGCGAGGCTACCATCTAGCACAGTTGCCTTCAGGACCTGTTAATAGAGATCAGAAAATCATTTAATCAATTAACACTCATTTAACACTTAGAATCCACAGCTACTTATATATATATATATATATATATATATATATATATATATTATATATATATATATATATATATAGACTTGTATCCTTTCAAAAGGATTTGATCCCGGATCCTTCTCACTCAAATTCAACCCTCCAACATTCGAATACAAGATCCACTCCGTTGAAGTTGATCTATACTATTTCAAGTATCTATAAACCAAAAATCAAGGTTTTAAATACTTTTTTGCCCATCCATCAAGTAGGGGAAAAAACGGACGGCCTAAATAGTGAGTTGGTTAGTTTAACGGTGTAGAACATTTGAAATCTAACAAAAATTAGTTTATAGGGGTTTTTAAATGTTAAGATCATAATGAAATGGCCGGATCGAGAATTTGTATGTCTAAAGACATAGATCTAACCAACTCACTACTTTCGGCCGTCCATTTTGCGTCGCTTGATGGATGGGCAAAAAGTATTTAAAGGACTTGATTTTGGTTTATAGATACTTGAATAGTATAGATCAACTTCAACGGAGTGGATTGTATTCGAATGTTGGAGGGTTGAATTTGAGTGGGAAGGATCCGGGATCAAATCCTTTTGAAAGGATACAAGTCTATATATATATATATATATATATATATATATATATATATATATATATATATATATATATATATATATATGCGCGCGCGCGTGTTTTCAACTTGAAAAATAAATGAACTGAAACTTAAAATATGCTAGGACTTCATCTTCCTAGAGAAAATTAACTGTGATTGTCAAAATGCCTAGATGTTAAAGGTATACGGTGAAGGAATCTAGCAACATTAGGGGCTTTGTTTTATACTTGATGAGCAGATCAATCTACGTGAATTCACTCTACTCTTGGTATACCACTGACTTCAATTACATAACTGAACTTATTATACCAAAGCACTGATTTTTAGCCAAAATTGATAATTATCTATTGCGTTCTTGCATTTATTCTGACCCAAAATCACATCTATGCTGAAAATAATGGCCCCGTATGAACAAAATAGTTAGAAACGCGAAAGAAAAAAAAACCTAAACCTCAACTATCTACTTTCATTAATTCCGATTGGATAAAACCCTAAACCAGTCTATGTTACACATATCCTGATCATAAACACACCAAAACCTAAATTGAAAGCTTAAAATTAAAAGAACTGTGAACTTACTGAGTGGAGCTATCGAAACCGAGGAAAGGGAATCCTGCGGGAGAGAAAGGGCCATTGCTGCTGACTCGTCGATGGAGCCCATGAAGGCTTCAGATTGAGTTTTAGAGAGAAGACAAAGTGGGTAAAGGGTGAAAATGAAGAAAAAGGAGGGCCTTGTTGGATAAGCTGATGGTCACGGAAATTCATTGGCCTAATATTCATTTTAAAGCAAAGGGTTAATAACGATAGGGTCACAGAAAATCTTTTGGATCTTTTAATCCCCGCCATAAACGGAGGAAAAAGAGGCAACAGAAAGGAAAAAGAGAGAGAGAAAGAGACGGTAACAGAAATCGAATATTTGGATAATTATCGGAATAATTACGAGATTAGAGGAGATAAATCAGTTTTTTCATCAAATCTACGACATCGGCATAAAGTTCAAAATAAATTAAGAAAACACAAGGAAAATTTCTCATGGTAAAATTAAAAAAAAACGAAAAAGTTAATTAATGAAAACTGCTTTCGTTGAGAGTCGAACTCAAGACCTCCCGCTTACTAAACGGGTGCTCTAACCAACTGAGCTACGAAAGCTCTTATTACTGTGATTATTTATTAATATATAAACATCTATCAATAATAATAATAATAATAATAAGAATTCCAATTTATTAAAAAAACATAATAAATGCAGAGGTTAGCTCTGTTATGAAATTTCAAAAGTACTACTAATCAATAATCATTGTTAAAAAAGAGAGGGAAAAAAAAACACAATTTGATTGCATCAGGTTTTGGTCCCCTCAGACTCTTCCAGTGGTTTCTTCATCACATGTACAATTTGTGTATGAATCACTTTCAAAAAAAAAAAATAAAATAAAATAAAATAATAACAAACAAAATGAAGGATCATTTTGGAATCTTTTTAGGAGGCGTGTCACTCTGACAATTTATAGTGAGTTTATCCCCTTCCCTTCCTTCAATAATTTGGTCATGGGTTCACATGTTCCACGACCTAATCCTATTGGGTCCATCCATCTTGGTACTCAATCAGTTTCCCCCAATCACCATATCAACTCGCTCGGACCACCACACGTCTGTCTCTCTGTCTCTTCCTCCATCAGAAAACATATGCTGCAAAATTTTGTAACACAAAAGGACAAACCAAACCACCGAAAGACTCAAATCATTTTCCTTTTTAATTAATTCTTATTTATGGTGAACTCAAAGATAATAGTGAGTTCTACCCTGACAGAGTTCCACATTTTTAAGCCGGAGGTGCTGAAGTGTCATTATTGTAATAACCCTTGTCACGCAGTTTGTGAGGTGAGGTTTGTTTGATACAGGTTAACTTCAGTATGAAAAAATCACATGGTTTAAAATTTTGGCGGATATAAAGTTACCTTTGACCAACCCTTTTTACTTATATTTCTACTGATGAAACTTTTACGGTTACTATCAAAACTGACTTGTGTGTCATTGACTCACGATTTTCACCATTAATAAAGAATTTTTAGTGTTTGACAAAACGAATGTTTTATGACTTTCAGAAGACCTACACTTGTGGAGTAGTACACAATCATATCCATAGCATTATCAAAGCAACAACATACATAGAACCAGCCACACATACGTGTCTTACTCCCCTGTTCCATCCTTCTCAAATGCTGATGCCTGCAACATCATTTTTTTGCATCATCAATCCTTTGTCCTCCTCTCTTTAGTTTCTATAAATAAACCAACCCCTCTTTATTTCTCTCACTCTCACACACAGTAAGCTCTCTTCCTTGCTTCTGTCTGTTACCATGGCCACTGACTTCTCTCGCACCAAGTCCACCTCCATGGATGAAACCCTCGAGATCGACCGGGCCAGCCACGGGTTCGACGACGACGGCCGGGCCGAGAGAACAGGTAATTAGCCAATTAACCAATTCTTGGTGCTTGTTCATGTTCATGTTCTAGTGAATTTTGATGGTTAACATGAGGCTTAATTTTTGTTAGGGACATTGGTTACTGCAAGTGCACACATCATCACTGCAGTGATTGGGTCAGGGTGTGCTCTCACTGGCCTGGGCCATGGCTCAGCTGGGCTGGGTGATTGGGCCCACAGTCCTCATGGCCTTCTCTCTCATCACCTGGTTCTGCTCCAGTCTCCTTGTGGACTGCTACAGGTCTAACGGCAAGAGGAACTACACTTACATGGATGTTGTCAGATCAATCTAGGTCAGCAACACAAAACTTAATAATTTCCTTCAATAATAATCGTCTTCATATGATAAAGTGTTGTAATTATTTTTTTTATTTTTATTTTTCCTTTTATGTAAGGTGGAGTGAAATTCAAACTTTGTGGATTAGCCCAGTACGTGAATCTCGTGGGGGTGACCATTGGCTATACAATCACAACTGCAATAAGCATGGGGTGAGCTCAATTAACTAAAAAATTTGCATGTTCGAGAAATTATTTTATTAATTGGTCCTCTTGCTGCACACATAAATCGATCATCAGGGCGGTTAAACGATCCAACTGTTTCCACAAGCACGGGCACGGTGCGGACTGTGTGTGTCACACACCCCATACATGATCATCTATGCCTGCATTCAGATTGTGCTGTCCCAGATCCCAAACTTCCACAAGATCTGGTGGCTCTCCATTGTGGCAGCCATCATGTCCTTTGCCTACTCCTTCATTGGCCTTGGCCTCTCCATTGCCAAGATTGCAGGTGAGTCACAGCTTGCAGTATGTTGTACAAAAACTTTGATATGCTAACCATTAAAGGCAAGTTTGTCTTTATGTCATACATGAATACATATATTTGTCACATATCTTGTTTGATTTTGTGAGGTGCAGTGGGGGGGCATGAGGTGAGCACCACCCTCACTGGGGCCACCGTGGGGGTGGATGTGACGGGGTGAGAAGGTGTGGAGGACATTTCAAGCTCTTGGAGACATAGCATTTGCTTACTCCTACTCAAATGTGCTCATTGAGATACAGGTAATGACAGTGTTTACTAGCTAGCTTTCATTTGTTGGCTCCCCACGCAACACCCCCAACCCCCCCACCCCACTCCCGACCCACCCACCCACCCACACATGATATGCTTAATGGTTGGTGCCAAAGTTTATAGAATCATAATCATGTCTTGGCTTGAGAGAGAATGCTCTGGATTAATTTACAAGTATGAACTTGTGAATTGAGGGTGTTTCCAAAAGAGCTAATCTTCTTAGTATTCCAGAAAAGTTAAGATGAACAAATGCTTGTACATATACAATGCATTTCTTTTCTATTAATTATAGATTTATTTGAGATGATATATGAGATCAATAAGTGTTTAAATCATCTTGATATACAACAAGTTAAGTTTATTCAAATGGCATTTAGTATTGTCTCATATTTATTTTCCTTTTTGATAATATCAACAGCGAGGCAAATGACTCTTCATGTTTCCTTTAAAAAGTTAAATGAAATATATTTCAAATTCATAGTAGTAGTCTCATGTTTAGAGTCAGAGCCTCCATTTCTTTAAGAGAATGAAGAAATTACTGTTCTTATTACATCCATCAATAATATAAACAACTACGATGATGAACACACAGGGAGATAAATAAACAAGAGAATATTTATGTGTCTCATCATATTCATCATGCCGAACGATTGTGATTGAGACAATTTGTCTGAATGGTTCCATGCATCATAGTTTTACCAAGGCACTGGCAGCAAAATCATTAGAAAAAGACACTATCAAAAATGTTCCAGTGGCACTACACATGGCACAATCTTTTTCTTGCCTTGTCATATTTGAGAGTATCTAAGAAAAAGACTCAAATAATCAAATGTTGTGTACTTGTTGTGTGTCACACAACCTCACAATCAGGAGCATAATATCATCATCATCATCATCATCGTCATCATCATCTACAGCTAATTAATGGCTTGCGCACTAGTGATGCACTTTCCAAAGGAACGGCTTAAATCAAAGATGCGTTCTAGCCTTTGCCTGTACATATACTTGTCAAAAGATCTTCATTGACCAACTCTACTACAAGATTCTTTATGTACAGTCTTGAGCACACTAGAAATTATTCTATGTACTCGGTACAATGCGTTTCCACAGTTAAATAGGAAGGGAAATATTCGGACAAGCTTGTTCGTCTTATAAATTATTCCCTTTCTTTATGTGTACTGGGCACACATTAGAATTTCTCAAGCATCTTAGCATTCATAAAAATTCTAAACATGGATACAGTTGTGGTCCATTTTGTTGAATACTGTACTTCAAAATTTCCCAAAAAAAAAAAGTCCAATTGCAACAACTTTGCTTACTGGAGTATTCTTGGAAACATAATTAAACTATATCAAACAGAAGTTCTGCCAGCAAAAAAGGGGAATTAAGAAGGAATACCTATGAACAGTGCATATTGTTTAATTTTGTGCCTTAACACACGAGCATACAACACAACAATAATAAAGTCTGATTTATTTTTCTATTTTTTAATTTTCTATTTTTCTTTTTTTCATTTTCTTTTTGCAGGACACTCTGAAATCAGATCCCCCAGAGAACCAGGTTATGAAGAAAGCCTCCTTCATAGGAGTATCCACTACAACCATCTTCTACATGATGTGTGGTGTCTTAGGCTACGCTGCTTTCGGCAACAAAGCACCGGGCAATTTCCTCACTGGCTTTGGCTTCTACGATCCCTTCTGGCTTGTCGATATCGGCAATGTCTGCATCGCTATCCATCTAATTGGTGCATATCAGGTACTATGCAACCTTATATCCTCATATTGTCACGCGAATATATACTGTTCAAACACTAAACAGAGAAAGCTGAAACCTTATGCAGGTCTTCTGCCAGCCAATCTTCCAGTTTGTCGAGAACTTCTGTCATCTCCGTTGGCCACACAATTGCTTTATCACGGCTGAGCACAGCGTTAAGATCCCGTTAGTTGGTCCTTATTCCTTCAACTTCTTCCGCCTTGTATGGAGAACTGCCTATGTTGTCGTGACGGCTGTGGCAGCCATGATCTTCCCATTCTTCAATGACTTCTTGGGTTTGATTGGAGCTCTTGCGTTCTGGCCGCTGACGGTCTATTTCCCCGTTGAGATGTACATTGCTCAGGCCAAGATTCGAAAATTCTCGACAATGTGGGCGTGGCTTAAGATCCTCAGCACGGTTTGCCTGGTAGTGTCCATAGCTGCAGTTTGTGGGTCAGTACAGGGACTCATGCATTCCCTCAAGGATTACAAGTCCTTCAGAGGTGTTTAAAATGTGAATATTTGTATTGACCCAAGAGATTGGTCTTTTCTTTTTCTTCCTTTCCGAGGGATGCACATTAACGTTACTTCTTGCTGAGGAAATAAATTCTTCTTGTACTACTTTGAACACTTCCATATTCTCTCTTACATCGCTATGTCAACCTGAAAACTCTCTCAAGTGGACTATTTTACAAACATGTTCGACTAAAGACATTCGATCTAAGACATAACATGTACAAGTTTCAAGCTATGCTCTTCACCTGAACTGACTGGGAAACAGATGACACAACAGATGAGCGGCTCAATTCGGAGACCACAAGGACATCTCCAGATTTGACAAAACCCCTAATTTTCATAAGGCTGAGTGTTTCCTTAATATTAACTTCCACATCATCTGAAAATGAAAGTTCAATTGGAATGACACCCTAAGAGCAAATTCACACACTTTCTGGCACCACGTGATCAATGAATGCAAAAGGGGCAGGGTTTGGACAGTTGCGTGATAGAAATGTCGGGACCCGCCAGACGTCTACGTGCAAACACTAGGATATTGCCGCAGAACAATCACAACACAACATGAACAAATAAATAAATGAGAAAGAAAACAAGTAACATAGATTTAACGAGGTTCGGCAATTGCCTACGTCCTAGGGTAAGAAAGAGAGAGAACTTATTCAAATAAATCAATTTAGGTTATAAAGTATAGGACAATGCCCCTCAATATATAGCCAAAGAGTCCATAAAGAAAAAAGAAACTAATAGATCTGAATTCGGATCAGAAAAGAATCCAGATCCAACTCGAAATGACATGCTGGCCCTATTAGTCGACTAGTCCAATCTCAGTAGTACTAATCCCCTCCGATAGAAAGGTACTTGCTTCATTAGTCGACTAGGCGAAAACAATAGTCGACTAATCACCCCAACAGAAAGTTGGGTGATCTCAGCAGTCGACTTATCCACATGCTAATCCACTGGGTTGTCCACTTGTGCATGTTTCGTCACTTCAGCTCACGCGTACTGATGTTCCCTGATGTTCCTCTCTCTCGGCCATCACCAATGAGTTAAAAAACTCTCTCAAATTTTGTAGTATTTCACACCTTTCTGGAAACCCACAAACACACATTTCCTCGCTTTTGGACCCAACTTGTCTTCCTTGACACGATAATTGGTTGGACAACCAAATACCCGAAGCAATCATAGTCTTAAGCAACTTTTTCTGAATTAACTTCCAAAGGAGTTTTACCTCTGATCGCAAATGAAAGCAACTTGTTAATGAGATGGCAAGCATACACCGATGCCTCAGCCAAAATTTTTTTCGATAATCCGGAGTTGGATCATATGCAACAAACTTTTTTCAGCAAGATCATGTTCATCCTTTCAGTCACCCCATTTTGTTGCAGTGTTTTTTCTCACTATGAAGTATCTTTCTATGTATTTATCGTGGCATAACTGTAGTAAAGGATCACTAGTGTGCTCCCATCATTGTTTGAACGGAGTACCTTGATCTTCCTTCCCATATTCTTTTTTATATTTCTTTTCCACTCCACAAACAACTCTAGGACTTTTCTTTTATGCTTCACGGTATATGCCCAACATCGCCTAAAGTAATCATCAATAAAAAACACAAAGTAGTGATTACCTTCAATAGATGTCGTCTTGCTAGGTCCCTAAACATCAGTGTGAATATAGCCAAGAATTCCCTCGGTGCAATGAAGGGCGGCGCCGAATTTCACCTTGATCTTCTTTCTGATGACGCAATGTTCACAAAATTGTAATTTACAAGTCTTGACACCTTGCAACAAATCTTACTTTACTAGAACTTGTAAAGACCTTTCACCTATATGTCCGAGCCTCATGAACTATAGTCGGGTACAATCATCATCTGAACTAATAGAAGTCGCCACTTACCCTGTAACCGTATTACCCTTCAAGTAATATAGGTATTGCGTCGAACGCCTTTCATCACGACTGTTGAGTCTCTAAGCATCTTGAGAACACCGTCTCTATCAGATATCTCGAGACTTAATGCTTCCAAGGCACCAAATGAGATAAGATTTTTCCTCAATTGAGGTACATATCTCACTTTCTTCAATTTCGCATCATCCCATCAAATATCTTGATAAGGACTGTACCTATCCCTTCCATGTTACATGGACGATCATCACCTATGACGACAGAACAACCATCTAACTTCTTGAAGTTAGAAAACTAATCTCTATTAGGATACACATGATAGGTAGCACATGTATCTAGTATCCACTCAGAATCACCTGAGTAGCCAACAGTAAGAGTAGTGACTGAGAACGAGAATACCGATGAGTCCAAATCTGATCCACCTGCCTGTGAAGTACCTCCAGTTTGTGCACTGACCACCTGTGCAAGATTTGTCTTGAGTTTTGATTCTTTCTTCTTATTCTTGATCCTGAGACTATCAACTTTTTAGTGCCCTAACTCTTTACAGAAGGCACAGTGGTTCTTATTCAGATCTCTGAAATTGGCTCTGGATTTTGATATCCAACGATCATCTTTGCCTTTTCGACTGAAACTCTTACCTCTGATCATCAACGCTTCTGTCGATATACTATTAGAGGAATCTTTGTTCTTCCTACTCAATTCATGATTTACAAGAGCAGAAAAAACTTTATTATAAACAAGAGGTTGCTTACCATTGATTAGGGTGAGAATGAAGGTCTCATAGTCCTCATCAGGAAGAGACCCAAAAGAAGCCTTCTCCTCCTCTTAAATCACCACATTCACGTTGGCTAAATCCGCAAGAAGCTTCATGTAGTTATTCACGTCTTCACAGATCGAGATATTTTCTTCAATTGGAAGTGATAAAACCTTCTCTTTAGGTGAAGCGATTCTCAATACTTTTGATCAAGTACTTGCCCTTTAGGATCTCCTATATCTTCTTCGTGAAGTATTGGTCATCACATGATACTTTATATCTTATGTTAAATAAGATCTTATGACACTTCACGTCATCCTATTCATTTTGTCCCCATTCTTTTCAAAAATTTTCTCCAGTTTTTCCTCCAAACATTGAGAATCTTCAAGGTTTGACATCGTCATCGCGTCTATCACCTCACATCTCCGCATGTTAAAATTGTTCGTGTCGTCAAATTTCATCACGTCAATCTTTGACGGATGACTATTCACGGTGTTCACTGCGAGTTGACTATTCCCGGCCATCTCCTCCGGTAGATCTAATCAAAGTAATGTGGAAATAATTAGTGAAAAAAATCCAAATAGATAAAAATCATATCTTTACCTCCAAACGAAACCATCGAACTGTTTCCAAAGCTATTTGCTCCATCCGATCGAAACTCCCCGTCAAAAACCCAAAAAGCTCTGATACCACTTGTTGGGTACTCGCCGGATGTCTACATGCAAACACCAGAGTATTGCCATAGAACAATCACAAACACAGTAAGAACAAATAAATAAGAAAGAAAGCTAGAAACACGGATTTAACGAGGTTCGACAATTGCCTACGTCCTCGGGGTAGAAAGGGAGAGAGATTTATTCAAATCAATAAATTCATGTTACAAAGTATGGGGACAATACCCCGCAATATATAACCAAAGAATACATGAAGAAAAAAGAAACCAACATATCGGATTAGAAACAAATCCAGAATTTAACTCGGAAGTGTCAGGCTTGCTCCATTAGTCGACTACTCCAATCTCAGTAGTCGAGTAATCCTCTCCAACAGAAAGGTTGGCTTACTTCATTAGTCAACTAGGTCAAAACAGTGGTCGACTAATCATCCCAATAAAAAGTTGGGTGATCTCAGTAGTCGACTTATTCATATGCTATTCGACCGGGTTTTGCACTTGTGCATATTTGTCACTCCACCTCACGTGAACTAATATTCTCAGATGTTCTCTCTCTCTCTCTCGGCCATCACCAATGAGTTAAAAAACTCTACTTAAAAGATTTTAGACTCTCTCCCACAAGAAGTGATGCCATGTTACATTGCTAGTGAAAACAAAAATAGCATCCACACCAAGGCTGTTAGCTGCAAACAAGTAACATAATAACTCAGCAAGGGCAAAAGGAAGAAATTCATGATAAACACAAGGGATCATTTTTTTTTTTGTTATAAATTTACAGTTTGATCAGTTATGCTTTTGTGGCTTTCTATGATTGCAGAAAATAATAATGATGGCATCGCAAATAGTATAGGAGTCTAACTCATAGTTTTGACTGAAAACTGTCACCTAGTCCCGCATAAAGGTCATCAATAAAAATGGTCCCACCATCCACTGTTTACTCTAGTTTTCCAAAGAGTCATCCAAGTTACTTTGTTGGACTATTACCTGTAAGGAACACACAAGGGCCCTCTGTCATTACACAAATAGATCTGTAAGCTTCCCAAATTATTATAGTCATACAGCTATCTATAGACATTAGATGGACATATTTTTTTTTTACATCAACATGTGAGCTTACTTCTCAGGTGAAATTTTTCATTCAACAAACCTAGTAGTTTGTAAGAAGTGCTTGGTGGTATAGGAGGCTCATGCCAGTGCTCAAAGAACGGCTATTTAGGTGTTTTAGTAGAGACAGGAGATATCATAGAAATGAAGTTCTGATCAGCTACATTATAGGCCAGAATTTGATTATGATCACTGAGAATATAAGTTGAATTTTTCCAATTTTTGATTTGAAGGAAAACAATGCTCACCTCACAAACCAACAAGTTGCAAGCAAATTGCTTAGCAGGCAATGACAGGACAGGTCACAATTTCAAGGCACAGAAGTGCAGAATTTAGCGGGGTTAGGGGTTTCCTACATTTAATCTGAAAAAACAATGCCCACATAATACTGCTCCTAGATGTGATAATCATTTTATTAGAACATATCAAAAAGAATGTAGTGGGCAATACCAGTAGCAAGTAAGCAGCAGCAGCTGCAGCTCACTATTTTAGGGTGAAGATGAAGCATATTTAGCAGAAGCTAACAAAAAAGGATGACATACCCATTTCCACAGCACTGTTACAGATTTGCTCAGAGATGTGATCAGGCAATGAGACTGCAAGCTGTCGTTGAACAAGAAGGCTTGGCGGTTTTCCTCACGACTTGATAGCTCCATCCGCCCACTGGCCATGAGCAAGACAGAAGGATCCTAACCTGACAACATTAAGGGATCAGCAAACTGCCGAGCAGCCTCAGAAACATCTGCTACCTTTCAATGCAAAAATAAAATTTCCATCGGAAAAGATATATAAAGGCAAAGAGGGAAAGAACAACGAAAGAAAAAAAAAGGAAGAAGGAAATCCAATGACCAATAGAATAATAAGAAGTAATTGATATTTATCCAGATTGAATTAAATGCCTATGTTATAAACTATAATTACCCAGCATTAGAAACTTGGCTGTTATTCACCAGTTGAACAGTTCAACATTGAAGATTAAGACATAGCTGTCACCTTCACTTTAGGAAATCCCTAAATTTGGAAGTAACAAATATACTACTTTCATGGCATAGGAGAACTTTGGACAGTTTCTCCTTGGTTCTATGGGCTTAAAACCCATAATTTAAGTTTCCCTCTGGCCAACCGCCCAAAATAGGTGTAATGGAAAGGCACTCATCTGCATGTTGTTTCCTTGACAAGGAGAAGAGCATAAGACATCGATGTCACATTTATGGCCGGTACTAAAACTGTTGTCAAATATCCCCATGGAACCTTCTCCTTGTAGAGCTGTTGTCACAGCCAACAGCCTTGTGATGGGAAATGTTTAGATGATGAGCATGAGGAGACAGTGATGAAAAACTGCATCATTTAGCCGAATGTTGGATGAAAATGCCAGACACAAGAATTGGACAACAAATAGCAAGATCCAGAATAACACAAGTACTCAAGGGCATGTACACTGATAAGTAAACTTCAGCCAAGTTCACAACCATCCAGTAGGCCCCAAAGTCAATAAGTTTACAATAAGGAACTCGCAAGCATAAATTAGTTAAGAGATATCAAGTACGTATATATACCGAGTTCAGATTATGATATTCACTTAAAGGGCTCATTTCAACGTCAATAGCTTCATCATCACTCTCAAGGACCACTAAATAGCTGAAGCACCGATACTGAAAGTGAGATTCAAGTTACAAGTGCAAATAATTTGATAGGTAACTTTTACCACAGTATTACAAAGCTTCAAGGGCTTCTACTTCTGTGACAATCCTTTGTCACTGAACACCTCCAGTTGCAGTGAGCTAAAAGATAGGCGTTGAGCAAAAGTATTACATGAACAAAGTGGGTGACAGTTACCAGCAAATGGTAGTAGTCCAAGGTATGCTAAATTCTATTACTTGCAGTTGCTTGAATTCTTCAACATGATCAAGATAAATCCCATCTCTTAAACATGACCATGCACAAGAAGTCAGCATGTTCAAACTTGTTATTCTGGAAAACAATTAATTATCAGTTCTCATAGTTCTTATACATTAAGTGATCTATTGCCTTCTATAAAAACCAAGCATTTATATTATGTGCAACTGTAATTTTAAAACATAATAATATAACTGTTAGAATTAGATATATGATTAGTACTGACAACCATTAATTAGGAAAAGGCTGTCAGGTATACAGATTCTTTCTGCCAATAGATAAAAATCAAGTATGGTGCAGGTAACTACATGTTTTAGTAATTTGTGTGTTTTTGGTATACATTCATCAGTGTGGATAATTATCAGCAATCTCCGTCGAAGTATATTGTCTGGTATCTTGATGTCGAGACTAACATTCTGCCCCTTTATGCTGCCTCTGTAAAATTGGATATTCAATCAAGAGAGGTGTGCATATTCCAGCTTTATTTCTTCAACATAATGTGCTGATCATAGAGCACACGTACACCGCGATACATGGCCGCTGTATTGATATCTTTTTCACGGGATTTCCAGTTATACCTTTGCTCTTTCTCTCTCCTACTATAGAACGCAGTTATATGCTCTAGGAGTATATAATTCTCTCTCTTTTGTACTGACTTAGAGAAGAATAAGATATGTAATAAAATGTGACTGCTGAAGATAGAAAAAAATTCAGTTTGCAATGTCCATCAGAGAGGTAGACTCTCTCTCTCTCTCTCTGACTGCAGCATGTGACATGAGATATAATACTTTCTCCCAGAAAAGAATTGGATATTTTGGGAGTGTCTGGTAGCTAAGAGACCAAAAAGAGTCTTTGTTACTAAGGTCCCTAATTCAAGACCAGAATACAATCTTTGTTAAAAAAAAAAAAAAAAAAGGTAATGATAAAGAAAGGAAAACCTACTATCTCCCTTTGAGATATTTGATCAGGTATAAGATTCCGAAAGGATTCGATTATTGATTAGTTTAACAGTGCAGAACATTTGAAATCTAATAAAAATTTGTTCATAGGGGTTTTTAAATTTTTAGATCGTGATTAAATGACCGGATCGAGAACTTGTATGTTTAAAGACTAGATCAAACCAACTCACTACTTTCGATCGTCCATTTTGCGCCGCTTGATGGATGAGAAAAAAAGTATTTAAAACACTTGATTTTTTATTTTAGTTATTTTAAATAATATAAATCAACTTCAATAGAGTGAATCTTGTATTTGAATGTCAGATGTTGATATTTGAGTGAAAAAAATTCAGGCTAGAATCCTTCTGGAACTACAAGTCTATCTCCAGGCATAAATCAGCCCCAAAAAGTTTCATGGAAAATTTTGTTCAACATGGATTTGCAGAAGTCCATAAATGAAAAAGAAAAAATATGCAGAAATCAAAAAAATCATTCACAATCCTATTATAATTGTTTTATTTATCAGTATTTATTAGTCATCTACAAAAGTTCTGACCCAAAGAAGAGCAATTTTTAGCTGTGGATTTATTACTAATTTTTGCTTATATTTGCCACTGAATGGATAGAGAATTCTGAACACACAATTGTTGTAAAAGACTAGTTGTTTGAAGCAGCATAAAACATTAACCCTTTCTGGAGATCCTCACAAGTCACAAGCATCCTAAGACCGATTTATTTTGACAAAGTATATAGACAGGCAAAACATATAATAATTTCAACAAATATTAAACATTCTAGCTGTTTTATTTTTTAAAAATTTTCAAAGATAACTGTTACAATAATTAGAGAGCATATTTTACTCGCTATGACAAAAACACAGGATATATTTCCAAATCATTATTAAAAGTAATTGGAAGAACATTTTCATTAACAAACACAAATGAAAAAAACTGGCACCATAAATGGAGCATGCTTGAGCAACCTGTGGCTATTCTTCTACCAGAGAACCTAAATCTCCTTGTGAAATAATAAAAGACATCTATCAAAGATCACATTTTTGTCCATCAATGAATCCTAGCACAATACTGGAATAGTTCAAGAATTAAATCCTCAGCAAGTTCACACTTGAGAACGCCCTAACCATAACAGTAAGTAATGAACCAAACAAGGTTCTGTTAAAGTCTAAAACATCATTCAGGTAGCAGAAAATAATTTCAGGTAGCAGAAAATAATACCTTAACACAATGTCTATCAGAAACATCCAACATACTACCCTTAACAAGCAATTTAGCGATTTTAATCATCATCATCCTCACTCTCATAGAAAACATAAGTCACATTCTACAGTACAAAAAAAAAAAAGGATAATAAGCCAAGTGAAAAAAGACAACCAAAAAAAATTCCACCATCAGTCCAAGCCTCCATGCACTGGGTTTGATAATTGTGAGGCCCTTCATGCCGAAAGGTTTCAACATTTAGATTAGGAGCTTCTCAATGGCGTCCTGGATATCACACAGAAAAAATATTAGCAAAAGAAACTGACAAGTTATTAATGGTAGATAACATGAACAAGGATTGAATAGGAGATGGGAGTGGAGAAATACCTTGAGTTGCTGTATCTGGCTTTCAATTGGCTGCCCTCATTGCTAGTCACAGAGCAGGCAATCACAGGCCTTGAAACTCCACAAGCTCGACCAAGTGCTTGTTTGGAAGGCACAAAGACATAGGGCACATTCTGGCACAATCAAACATCATAAATATTGTCCTCAGTACAGGCAAGCATTACTGCACACAAAATACAACTAGCAGAATGAGCCAATGAAGAACTGGGAACATGAACGAAATCCAATTTGAAGCAGAACTATGTGAATATCATATCTTTACTAGCATATATTATTAGTGGCTTTTATAATTCAAGGCTGACAAAATGAGCACCCCCGAAGAACAGTGTTATGTTACAAAGTAAATCTAAGCAGGAAGCCTGGTAGCCCCACAGGCTCTAAAAAGTGGTATGATGTTAGGTCTTTCTCTATGTATAGCGCACATATAATCACCGCAAAGAATTATAATTACAAGGATAAGAAATTATGGTGAAGATCTAACAAAACTTGTGTCGGGAACAAAGTATAAAAATACTTGATCATTTTCTATATTTACTTTAAATGTTGACAAGATACTCCACATATGTGAATGGTAAAACAAGAAGTTTGCAGTAGCCTTACCAGTTGGGTAGATGAACTCACATGTCATGTTTTTTATGCTCCCTATTATGAATAGGGTTCTCATAGAAACGCGGCATAAGAATTTACTGTTTCCTCTTTCCTATATTATATCTAAGCTCTGTAATAGAAATAAGTTACTTTTTTGTCAATAATTTTTAAGCCTTTTTATAGTCATTTTTTGAACTCTAGACTGGTTTATGCAGAAAGAACATGACAAAACCAAAGGAGTCATTTTTATTACTAACCTCTCCCCTCTCTTAAACATAAACCACTCATGCAGGGGCAGCATGTTTATAACAGGCATTTCTACTACTAACTTCTCAGTTTCTTTATGAAACATGCCAACAATGGTGAGTTCACAATTTTAGCATGTTTAACAGTTTTTATATCATGATATCCATTTTGTATTTCAGCCTCCATTTCTACTACTAACTTCTCGGTTTCTTTATGAAAAAGGAATAATGGTGAGTTCACAATTTTAGCATGTTTAACAGATTTTATATCATGGTATCCATTTTGTACTTCAGCCTCCACATTTCAATATAATCATTCTCAGATTTTACCTTAAATTCAACTACTTATGCTCTCAGGTTTAACTACATTGGAAGATTTCTTTCAGGGTTACAAATAGATGTTTTGATACCTCAACAATGTCCACATGCAAAAGAAGTATCAGAATAACATAAAATTAGCCCTTATCAGATACATACTTGATCTGAAGCAGGCTCTCATCCTCATGTGATCAAAACATAGCAAGAAACACCCAAAAGAAGTGTCATGTATCTCTAGTGGAATCAGAATTGAATTCCAAAAGCCAAAGTGACTAAAGGATATGCTGATGCACCAGCATTCACATCTATAGCACCAGCTTTCACAGCCTATATTACTTACAGTAGAACAAAACAATTCATTTCTAGGTTTAAGGAAAAAAAAATGCTTAGTTAACTAATTTGAGAATTGGCATTAAGTAATATAATTATTTATTTAAAAATACTAAAACCAAGCTGTGGGTGTCTACTTAAACAAAGACGATGAGCTAGTTATCTATAAAAAGCTCTTAAGTGCTATATATGAAGATTTCAGGTTATTCTCTTTAATTCCTTCAGTCATTTTGGCGCAATTTCTGCATGAGATGAACTGCATTATCCAAAGGGGAAGGTATATGTCAGCCCCGTTTGAATGGCACTTAGCAAGCTTTATATCTAGATATTTCCATGAATTTGCATCATGTTCGATGGTTCACAAACCACCAAGCCAATCCAATGGACAGCAAACAGGACCCAAAAACATGCTAACTTTTTTGTTAATACCAAAACAAATCATGGAGCAAAGTAATGAAGAAAAAAGGCCACTCGAAAAACACTTGCTGAAATAAAATGATCACTTTAAAGAAACTTTTCTAGGTTTTAAGAACAGACTAAACATTGCAGCTCTTTTAATAAAAGTATGGTTTTATAATTCATCCAGTCTCACTTAAACTTTAAACCCAAGACTCCTTCTAAGTCCCGTATATAAAATAGAGAGCCTATGTAATTGTAATTAATGAATGTCACCCTCTATGACTCAATAAATGACAAACATGAACAATCCAAAGTACACATGTGCAAATGAATGATTATAAAATAATAAGAAGAGGAGGAGAAGAAGAAGAACAACAACAAATAAGACCATTCCATAATTTTGTTTTATATTGCATTTCAATTTTCAAGTGAAGAAGTACCAATCTCATTTTTGCTTTCTAAAGAATTTGCTGCCTCATATAAATGCACACATTCCGAATATACATTATATACAGCAACAATAGATATTTATCAAACAAAGCTAAGTCAATCACTAAACCATAAACACTACACAATATGAATACACATAAAATGCTAAACAATCCGAACAAACATGAGGCAACAAAGTATTTATCAAACTAAGCTATCAATCAACACATTACATCCACATTTAAAAAAAATGGAACTTTTCCGTTTTTTTTATACACCTTATCTTCCGCAAGGAGAGGAAGATGGAGAAGGATCTCGAGGGGCTCGGTATCGGCCGCCATAACAATAAACTCTGAGATACCCCTGTTCAGGGTCTTCGTCGCTGTACTCAAACAACAAATAAATAAACAGGTTAACGCCTAGAAATTCAAAAACACAAATTTTAGGAATTTCACCAGAAAATACCTTCGTTAGCGCCCTTTTTGAGCTGCTTGTAATTAGCAGCTTGCTGGATGAGATCCATGATGGTGATCGTCAGTTGTGCATCCGCCAGAGGATACGCCTTTGGATTCACAGCGACTTCCGTGCCCTAAAACGAAAACAAAAGCAAAGCAATTTCATCAATCGAGAAATTTTCATGCAGGAACGAGAAGGTGAGCGGGAGCAGAGAGAAGAAACCCTAGAATTTTTACCATTCTTCTATGATTTGTGGGAGAGTGGGAGAGAGCGAGGCGTAGGGTTTTAGGAAAGAAACAGGCCGCCAATCTGAGCGAGAAACCCTGTTAATTTATATACCCATGGTACCCTTGCGGTTGGCCGAGCGTTTTTACGTGTGCCCTAGACTTTGTGGAGCACACGGGCCGGTTCGGGTGGGTACTTTTAGTAGTTTTTTACCCGAATCCTAAATTTCGTGGTTTTTTTATTTATTTGGTTGTCGTAATTGGCCTTAATTCGTAAGTCGTGATTGATAAATTTTTTTAAAGTTGTAAATGAATTACATGCATGTAAGTTTTTACGGCATTTAGTTGGTAACGTAAAGTTGTAAGTGAAAGTGTATTGTGTTTTATGGTATTTGGTTATCGTAATGTGTAAGCTGTAAGTGAAAAAATTGACCACAAAACTAATTATTTGGTGATTTAAAATTATTTAATATTGTAAATAAATATTAAAATATTTTAAATTAAAAATAATTAATATTAACATAAAAAATAATACAAATATGTATGACCACAAAATTAACTGTAAGTGGACTGTAAGTGAATCGTAATTGAGTTGTAAGTGAGTGATAATTAAGTTACGTAAGTTTTTTACAAATTACGGTCCAAACAAATATCATAATTATAATTAGATTATAAGTCATTTATGAGGGCAATTTAGGGCCTGTTTGATTAAGTGTGGAAGTGAGGAAGTGAAGAAGTGAGGAAGTGATAATAGTTCTCTTTGGAACTTGAGAATTGGTTAGTAAGTTTTTCAGTGTTTGGATGTTGTTGGGAAGTGTGATTTGAAAAATGTCATGTCTTTTTTGGTGTTTAGATGGTAGTGTGAAAGTGAAAGTGAAAAAGTTGACCACAAAATAATATTAAAATAAAAATTAATTAAGAAAAATAAAAATTGCACTGTAATTAGAATGCAAGTGAAATTTACATGAACAAAAAACTAACTGTTTTATGTTACAACTTATTACAAATGAGATTTACATGATAACAAAAAATTAACTGTAGCACTCTAGAAGTGAGGAAATGATTGTGTAAAAGAGAGAAGTGAAAAGGAAAATTTTTTTTTCTATTTTCTTTTTTCGGTGTTTGGAAGAACAGCGGAAATGGAAAATGACAGTTCCCACTCCGTCACTTCCACCCAATTCCTTGAATTCAAACAGCCCCTTATTAGGCTATCGGGCCGGTGGCCCATGAAGGCATGAACACTTGGCCGAAGGGACTTCTCCTAGCTGCTGCCAATCTACTCTTCTCTTGGCTCCAAAGTTTGACCTCTGAGCAATGTCTCACTCTCTGCTAAATTCTTCCCTCCCAATTCTCACAGCACAAATCTACCCAAGATCCTATACTCCTCTAAGTCCCGTTTCAAGGGATTTGAGTTCTTTTCCCCCCCAATTCCTGCTCGAAGCTACAGCGGCGGCCGTGCAAATTGCATCATCGCCTGTGAGAAAAGAATGGAGGATGATGGGTTTTACATGAGGAGGTGCGTGGAGTTAGCGAAGACGGCGATTGGGCACACTGCTCCCAACCCAATGGTGGGCTGCGTCATCGTCAAGGGCGGCGATATAGTCGGCGAGGGCTTCCACCCAAAAGCCGGCCAGCCTCACGCTGAGGTATCCATCGACCCCACTTTCATATTATCTCAATTAATTTAATTTTTTTTTTTTTGTTTTGTTAACACTTTGTAATAAGACATGCCAATCGCAATTTATGATCTACCCTGAAATCAAAATCAAAATCCTAGGGCAGGGAAGCAATCAATACCACTGGATGGAAACATTAGACTTGGAGCTGCAGCATCAGCATCATGTAGGGAATGAAACTATGCCCAATTCTACCAACTATCAACTTGACCATCTTAGTTCAAATTCTCAACTTTCAACCTTAGTTAGCATGAATGTTCCACGAACACATCAAACTTGTTTGAAAGTTTCATAGGGGTGTAAATGATGCTCGGATTATCTGAACCGTGTTGTATTTGCATCCAATTTGGCGGATATGGATATAGATATTAGTATCCGCTTCGTTTATAAATAGAATGTATTAAGACTCCAAATACTGGTTGGACTCTAAAAGAACAAATGTAGACATTGGTATCTGCTCCATCTAATAATTTATCGATCCACTTACAATATTTTTCTTATGCACTATTTATATTATATACATGTATATAATAGATATGAACTTGTGCATGTATAATTAGACATATCATGAGGTTTTTTCTCTCAAAAAGGGACAGATCCATTACCAAATTATCAAGTGTTGCAATAGAAAGCGAATGTGGGAGTGAAGCAACAAGACACTACTAAGGCTTTGGCTGTAAAAAGCACCAAGGACTTTTTGAAAAATAAAATTGTCAAGAGATAAAAGAATTTTTGGAAACTAGAAATAAAAAATTTCATAACTAGTAAAGAAATAAAAAATGAACACTAAAATCTTAATGATTACAATAAACATCAATATGAAAACATGATACATCAATGTCAAAATCTTCTAGATCTTGAAACGGGGACTAAAGCGTCCTAAAGCAAACATAGCAAAGTTGGGAGCTTAAGAGGTACTTTAGAGGGCTTTGACAACAATGAAGTGTTGTAACTTGTATGTATCCAATTTTGTAAGTGTTGTCCAAAAAAGTGTGCTTGTTATTTCTAAGAATTTATTGGAAATTAAGGAAGTATTCTCTTTAATTTAGCAATACAATATGGTTTGTTTTTATATTTGATATAAATGGCAGGTTATACAAATTTTTGGACATCAAATAATGTGTTTTAGTATAAATTGTGATAGTCAGATAGCGGAATAGGTTGGATTTATATAGTCTAGTGGTTCAGATATTCCAAGTTCAAGTAGTATATATATGGATTCCGCTATGGATTATAAGGTAACATTCTGTATTATGAAGTTCCTATCAGAGAATCATAGCATCCACTTCATATCAGAGAATATAATGGCATCCACTTCATATCTGACTTTATTTATGGTCTAAGTTTACATCGCACAATTTTTAAAGGTTTATTCGTGCTTTAGGACCTACTGTTCCAAACTTTGTGATCCCAATCATTAAGTAAAAGATCAATCATTCCGATCCGCTCGATAATGGATGCAAAGGAATGTGGAAATTTGGGTTTTGTGACAGTGAGAAATCCCCATCTCTCACTTTGTTTGCATTGCATTTTAAATAATAATTTCCTTCCCTGATGATTACAATGAGAAGAAGATGTATTCTTCTATTTTCTCTCTTGTTCACATCTCTCTAAAAAATGCAAGGCTCATCCTCTTGATTTATTTAGGATTTGGGTTTCTAGGGTTTGGGAGTTCTTTTTAGATGCTACATTGTGCCTCTCTTTTTTGGTTGTTATTTATAACTATAGACTTATCCTTATTTATAGAGATTTAGCCATAAGTTCTCAGTTTGAAAGACTCTTATCTATAGTTAGAGGACATAAAAAGAGCCCTAAGTATTTCTCATAATATCCAATCAAATCCTACCAAAATTATGATTGCCAAATCTAGATAGACTGACACTTTGACTTCTTTCGTGTGTCACCTTATTGCAGTATAATAGTTTTCCCTAAAATTTGTCAGAATTCAACCACCTTTCTAGTACTTTTTGGAATTTGGAGTTGTTAGGTGATGTGAAACAAAAGAGGAGGGTTTATGGATTTTGAGAAAAGATGAGAGATGAAAGAAATAACTAAAGATTATCTAATGAATAAATGAAAAGGCTTTTCACCTTCCTGGATCTCAGCTACTTCACGCCGCACGCTCCTTGATTTTGACCTCACGCTGCTTCACGCTGCACGCTCGATCTTGACTTCATAGGTAGGGTTTTACACCTTGCCATGGGAGGCACACCTGTCAAGGGAAAAAACTCAAAGCAAATTTTTTCTCAAAAGTTTAGTCTACCTTTATTGTAAGCAATGTAGCATTTAAATAAACTTACAAATACAAAATTTTTTTAACATACGGTTCATACCTGATGTGGGACTAAAATAAAGCACAAAACTAAGAACAAAAAAAACATAAGACTAAGAACAAAAAAACACAAGACTACTAAATAAAATAAAAAAATACAGATTCGAACTCAAAAACAAAAGAAAGCTGACTCGATATCCCCATCATTCTCGCCGGGTGGCAAGAACTCGACCCCGTCGAGTATACATGAGCTGATAGTGACTCGATACTAAATCTGAATTTGAACCTGTTGTTGTTTATTTTACTGGAGATGTTGCAGATGTGGTTGGTAGAGATGTTGTTGGAGAGGTTGCTGAGATATTTGGCTGTTGAGAAGTTTGTTGTGGAGGAGATTGTTAAAATCTTTGGTTATTGAGGAGGTTGTTGTGGAGGAATTTGACTTTTGTGGCTCAGAGAGAGATTGGTGGTTGAGATTTTGATGCGTGGGAGGAGATAAAAGAGGTTAGGATTTGAATTTTTTTAATTTTGACAAAAGATATAAAAAAGAAAGTGAATGAAGTAACAAATTGCACCGGCTCCTCACCGGATTACCAATTTATTTCAACACTCGCAATGAATAGTTCAAACAAAATTGTACCAATTTCACACCTAGAATATTTTCACAAGAAACTGGTATTACAATTTGATTTTCATCACTCATTACCTTTTCTCTAACAATGCTCTGATACTAAATTGATGTGAAACAAAAGAGGAGGGTTTACGGATTTTGAGAAAAGATGAGAGATGAAAGAAATAACTAAAAATTACCTAATGGATAAATGAAAAGGCATTTCACCTTCTCGGATCTCACACCGCTTCACGCTGCACGCTCCTTGATCTTAACCTCACGTCACTTCACGCTGCACACTTGATCTTGATTTCACAGGTAGGGCTTTACACCCCGCCATGGGAGGCACGCCTGTCAAGAAAAAAACCCAAAATAAATTTTTCTCAAAATTTTATTCTACATTTATTGAAAGTAATGTAGCATTTAAATAAACTTATAACTACGTACTTTTCTCCAATACCTGATGTAGGACTAAAATAAAGTACAAAACTAAGAACAAAAAAATACAAGACTGCTAAATAGAATAAATGAAAATATAGACTCAGGCTTAAAAATAAAAGAAAACTGATTCGATGTCCCCATCATTAGGACTTTTGTAATGCATGTAAATCCTCATGAATCACATTGTGCTTGGAATGAAAGGTTAATATTCACTTTTTAATTTACAATATCATGAATATCACTATGTCTTTGTTAGATTATATTCTGTTTGACTCTTGGCTTTATACATGCCTCATAGTTGAATGCAATTTTGTGCAACAAATAATCGTCTTTCCATGTCTTCTAGAATTTTTCTTCCAATCTCAAGGACTTGGAGGGGAACTATTCTTTAGGACTATGGCAATCTTCTCTTTTGTCCATTGTTTTCTTGGCTAGACTTTTGGTATTAGTTAAGAGAGTGTTGATGTTAAATCGATAACTGGTTGCTAAATTTTGTCAAATCTGTCATTGGGCTTTGCTCATAGCCATCCCTCTTTTGATGGAAAAAGCTTAAATAATGACAATTCATATAACTCTCTCTCTCTCTCTCTCTCTCTCTTCTTTCTCTCTCTCTCTCTCTCCCCCCTCTCTCTCTCTTATAGTGAATTTCTGGATAGATAACAATTGTAACTAGTTAATCTTCTGTTAATTAATCAGATGGTGTTGCCGACTATTTCTACTACTGCCAATTGATTTTAGCATCTATCATCTACTCCCAAGGCTTCTGCTTTTTTCTGGCATCTCTGCAACGTCAAGTGTACTTTTCTACTATTTTTTTTGTGTCTCCTATAGCCATGTGCAACTTCTTTACTGCTGAATTTGAAGATCTCTCAAAATTTTCACTTTTATTGAGTTTTGGTGATCTTTAAAACATCCACTTTTACTGTTTTGGGGATCTCTCAAAACCTCCTCCTACTGAGCTTGGAACTCTAAACTAACTGTATACAAGGAGATTTTTCATGCAATCGTTTTGCATAACTATTTTGATTGAAAACTTCAGCATCAATATCAATTATTCAATAGTGTGGCATCATATTAGTAATTCAGTATTTGTTTTGAGCAACTTTAATATCTATTTTTTTTATTTCTTAGTTTTTTTTGGAAAAGCTTTGTTTAGGAAGTTGTTTTCTAGTCCTTGTAATAAGCTAGGAATGATTGAGATCTATGCTCCAACTTGAGGGAGAGTATTGGAGTATGTAGTAAGGGTAGTATTGTAATTCTCTCTCTATTTCATCTATACAAAAGAGAGGCTATCCCCATCGGGGGTTAATCTGTTTATTCTCTAAAATTCTGATAGGAACAAAGTGCATCCTCCTTACATTCATTAACAATAGTCCAACAGAACATCCTTTGTTTCCATAGTGCAACATTGACAATAACTCTCAGTCTCATCAAGCAGTAGCTTATGGTGCCTATATATACGGAGTCGATGATATCCACTGGTCTTGTTGGTGTGAATCCAACTGGACCTCTTCTACTAATAACCACCGATTGAATGTAATTAGTTTTATAGTCTTCATCTATTAGCCAAAACTGAGGCTCTTATTACCACTTAGCCTCCTCATGTAGATAAATTTTGCAAATTTATCTACTATTATGTTACCGGTGCTTTGTGTTCCTTTAGTAGATTTTAAATCTAATTTTTCTCGGCTTCTCTAGATCCTCAGTTATATGTAACAAACTGCACTTGTTTTCATCATATTTCTAGGCACACAACACATTCTTTACGCATTTTCTCAACCTTCACTTATACCTTCTATCGATTGTCTCATTGCCGCGTTACGATCATTTCTTGACATCCCTTGACACCACAGCTTCCTTGTCAATGATCTATCATCATCTTCTCATATCTTTGAGTCATCCTGGTCCTAAGCATACTCATATTTTCCAGTCTATTTATTTAGAGAGTCATCACCACACCATTTATGTTTCATAGACCGATATTATCTCCATTGTGGAAATTGTTCTTATAAAAATATTTCCAACCTTTTTGACCCTTCTCGCAATCCTGATGCTCCTTGTTTCTCTATTCACCTCCTTATCAGGTGTTTGCTCTCCACTATCCTTTACTTGTAGGGCTAGAATTGGTTATACTCAACCCTCATTTTTTAAATCTTTTTGTAACCACTTCAATGTGATAAATAGGATATGACCTTTCCCCTTGGTTTCTCTCCCCTTTGCTAGAAATTTCTCACCCTAACAATTCTCTTTTTCACCAATTTTGACAATTCAAAAGAATGTGTTGGGATAGCCAGGAGAGGGAGCTAATTACCATTAATTTTTCTCTATGACAACTTTCCCCTACGACAATCTTTCTCTACCAGCCACTTAACCATCTTTCTATCTTCTTGAAGAGTATAGTCCAATCCTTTTTATGTAACCTCCTTGCCATAAGGGTCAACTCTGGCACTAACGAGGATTCTTTCATTTTGGCATCTGACCATCTCCTGTAAGAATATCTCCCTAAAGAGTGAATTTGTAGCATGACATCTTCTAGAGACTGATTTTGTAGCATGACATATGAATCTTTGAAGGTTTTTACAATTTACACCAGAGTTTGATTTACTGTAGGATTAACTTAATAACAACCACTTGTAATAGTAGATCTCTAGCCAATATATGTTAAACTCAGTAACAACTGCTCGTTTAACCTTACACTTGCCAAGTGAGAAGGTGTCATTTGCTAGTAAAGATTCTTGCCACCCCTACATCCTTCCACAAATCGCCCTTCCATCTATCAAAGTTTCCATTTATCAATGGATCACTAGCTTACTACCGTTTTACATGTGGTTCTTTACTGTCCTATTGATTGATTATAATCTTCGGCTTTATTTAGTTTCAGTCATGATTTTAATCTAGTTCATCCAATTCTTACCAAAATCTCTCTAAAGTCTAAACATTTGCAAAATACATATTCATTGTAGCTTATCCTATGCCTTTCCAAAATCCATTTGAGAAGAAATTCTCATGCTTTGTACGTCATGAGATTGAATATCTCATGTGCTATGATGGTTCCACCAACAATTATTTGCCCACTGTATCTTATGAGTGAATGGTTTTAATCTACTTTTTAAGCACGTTCAAGATTTTAAATATATGATCTCAAGTTTGTTGCAGATAGGGTTTTCAATATTAAGATAGTGGATATCAGACTATATATTAAAGATATAGGCTATTTAGCAGGACCTTCTAGATATTTTTCATTTATATTAATTTTATAAATCAAGAATAGTTGTGTGCACAAGATGTCATCTATCTAATACAAATATTTTCTCTAAAAATTTAACACCTGCCTCTTCAAGGGGAACCCAAAGTTGATAATACACATGTGGTTAAAGACAACATATTTTTTGTTTGCTAATTAAAGAATATAATTTTGTGCCATACAATGATAGACAATAAAAATTAAGTTAGACAACTAAATCATGCAACAGAAACAAAAAATCAGATAGACATCATATTATGATGCACATACTTGGTATTTGGAATTGGATTAATAAAATACAAAATATTCCATAGGTTTCTCATATGCAGTAAATAATGATCCAATAAATGACACTTAGATCTGTTGATGAGGACATCACGTCAGTTGTCAGTTACCTTTTTATACCTTAGTTTATTTTGAGATGTTGTGTTTTGTTTATCTTTCTTTTAGTACCACATCGGTTATATCCGAGAAGTTCACTTTGTAAGAGCCTATATAAAGAGGCTCAACTCAATGAATAAGTAGACAATGATTAAATAAAAAATTTTCCAGTTAAAATTTCAGAGCTCTTGGGTTCTTAAGATTGGGGTGTGAAGCCGGTGGCGCAAGGGGTGCGAAGCTCAAAGTTATCTGGTTCTTTCTCCAACCCTAATCTCTCTTTTTTTTATTTTATTTCTTGTAAAACCCTTGTTTTTCCTTTTATTTGTATTCGAAGGTGATTGCGATCCTGTTTTACATCAATATGGTATCAGAGCTTTAGTCCCAATCCTCTTCAAATTTCTTCTCTTCCCCAAATCCTAAATCTAGATCTAGATCTACTTTGCAAAAAAATTCGATTATTCTTAGATCTAAATCTAAATCTAGATTTAGATTTATTTAGATCTACTTTGTAAAAAAAAAAAGAAAGAAAAAAGAAAAACAGAAAAAAACAGAAAAACAGGAAAAAAAACAGAAAACAGAAAAAAAAGAAAAACAGAAAAAAAACAGAACAGAAAAAAAACTTCACTGTTCACAGTGAACAGTAATCGCCCTGTTACTGTTCACGTGAACAGTAACCTTCATGTTACTGTTCATGTCCCCCAAAAGCCCCAATATTCGTCCATTCTGAGCTCGTTTCAAGCTCGATTCGAGCCGTTTTCGAAGCAGCGGATTCGTGGAGAGCAACACTACATATCTATAGCCTTCATATTCTAGTTCAAGTTTCGGTCGTCTGTCAGATTCAGCTCAGCATATTAGCGCACCACAGTCCAGAGCTTGTTTCTGCCCCGATTAGCGTCCGATTTGTTCCATTCTCGAGGTGATATCCTAACTTGACCTGAATCGTTAACTGTTAGATTACTTGCAACTACTATATGGATTGCTATAATTTGTTAGTTGAATTGTTATTTGCTTCGATCTAGTGGTTGCATTAGCATTTATCGCTTTTTCATCATTTTAAGAATGCATTTTCTTTGCATTTAGAACTTAAACTTTAAGATATTTTTGTTTAGTGCATACATTTAGTTTAATTAACTCTAGGATTCTCCACTGCATCTGCTTGTTTGCTTGAGTCATCATGACTAGTCAGCAGTATAGGGACTCCCACTTAGACCAGCTACACAAACTCCATCAGGGTCATATGTCCGTTCATGATTATATTGTCATGTTTAAGAACTTAACCCATCGCAGTGACGTGAGAGAGCATCCTTCTGAGACTCTAACTAGGTTTGTTTGGGGTTTACGACCTAAAATAAAACGTGTTATGATTACTGGCCCCTATGACTTAGACACTGTTGAAGATGCCTTTGATGTTGCATTAAAGTTAGACTTGACTTTAAAAACATTAGTCAATGCTAAGGCTAAGTGTTATAAATGTAAGGGATATAGACATTATGATTATCAGTGTTCTTCAGAGAATCAACATGTTAGAATTGTGTCTAGTGATGAAGTTGACGTCTCGAAGGTTATTGAGGAAGTCCATGTTCCTCCCAAGACTGTTAGTATAGACACAACAGTTGGTGCCGACACACTGGTTATTGATGAAATTCACATGTCTAATAGTGCTAGTAATGACGTGAATGAGATAGTTGAGACTACTACATTGCATTTTCCTGTTGCATACATTGATGATATCACTAGACCGATATCAATTTACAATGATACCCACAAATTTGCTACGTACCCATATAGTACTTTACAAAAATTTGCGGTTGATAATAAGGTGATGGTTATGAGTCGCTCTGAGGCTGTGAGAAAGTTGCACGCTTGGCCTAAAGATATCGATAGGGCTCTGAAGAGGATTGCTTCCATTGCTTGCGAGTTGGATAGCCCATAGGATCCTAGTATTAGTTCCGTCTTCAGCAGGGATGATGCGCCTTGGTCTACTCTCTATGTCTTGATCGAGCTGCCGTCTTTCACAGCTAACCCGTCACGGAGACCAGTTTCACCTCCGCCACCATGATATCAACACGATGTACCAGTGATGCTGCCACGACCACCACCTTGGGCCGATTGATATGCTTCGTGAGGAAAGTCCTCACTCGACAGGGTCGGGTTTCTCCCACCCCGGGGGAATTGATGAGGACATCACATCAGTTGTCAGTTACCTTTTTATGCCTTAGTTTATTTTGAGATGTTGTGTTTTGTTTATCTTTCTTTTAGTACCACATCGGTTATATCCGAAAAGTCACTTTGTAAGAGCCTATATAAAGAGGCTCAACTCAATGAATAAGTAGACAATGATTAAATAAAAACTTTTTCAGTTAAAATTTCAGAGCTCTTGGGTTCTTGAGATTGGGGTGTGAAGTCCGTGGTGTAAGGGGTGTGAAGACCGCGTAAGGGGTGCGAAGCCCAAAGTTATCTGGTTATTTCTCCAACCCTAATCTCTCTTTTTTCATTTTATTTCTTATAAAATCCTAGTTTTTCCTTTTTATTTGTATTCGAAGGTGATTGCGATCCTGTTTTACATCACCTGTAGGTCAAAACTTTTTTGGCATTGTTTTTTTAAAAATAAATTAAAGAATTAGAGTGGAATCAAAAGTATAAAGCTGGAACTAGATCCCGTAATTCACAGTTTCACACATCTAAAATAAGAAAATTTTGCCTTTTTTTTTTCTTTCAAATTTTGTAGCTCCTTTGTTCCCATTTGAGAGACTGACAGCAAACTTGTAATGGATTATTTGTTTGCAAGCAAACCTCTTAGTGTTTCTGTGTACACTGACTTAATCAAACAAACAAAAATTGAAATTGGAAGTGAAGAAGTCTAAAGTACCAGGACAAATAAAGAAGTAGAATGAATAAAAAATCTTAAAATTATCCCAAATTTTAGATGACATCCAAATAAAAATCTGATGGCGGACAATGCGATATAGAGCCTGTTGAGTTTCATGGCTGGTAGAGTTTATTGAGCCTTGTGTCACTAAGCTCTTTGCAGGCTCGCAACAAATAATTGGCATTCAAATATATGTGTCGGAGAATAAAAAGAGGAGAGCATATAAGTGGACTAGGACTTAGGTCTAAAAAGATTCTAGTTGAGTAGGCTTTCTACGGGTTGATTAACTTAAATAAAAGTTGGTCTGAGACCCAAAACACACAGCCAAACCTACTAGATGAAGACTCTCACCTGTAAGTACCCTTATCAGCCAATACTTTAACATATCATAAATTGGATGATATATTAGTCGATACACAAAATATTGGCCCAATAATACTAAAAGCGACATGAATGATAAATGTTGGCATATCATACCTGCAGTGGTGCCAAAAACAGGTAATATCTTAAACAACAAGCATCTTAGCAATTATTTTCAGGTTACCAGCAATAGACTTGCTGTTATGAAATCTGCTACCCTCCCTGCTTTGCTTCTTTTAGGACGATGAGCACCTGCGCACAATTGGATATGACTCCATGATCTCTCCTTTCACTAGATTATAAAATTCATGATGGAACATAATTGAGAACTCATCACGTGACCCATACCCTGCTCCCTTATTAGCTTTCCTCCTAACTCTTTGTGAACGAAGGCATCTTATTGTTTGATCACCTCATTTTCTTGAGAGTTCTCCGAGAATGCATTGTTTCCCACCATTGATCCTCGCGCTCATTGTCTAGCTTAACTTTAATTTGTTGTCTTCACTCGATCCAGTCCTAGTATATTTCATAAACGTCTCCCCATACCTGAAGAGTGCTTTTGTGTTCCTTTATCAGATTTCTTGTTTTAGTGAAGTTTTTTTTTGACTTCTTAATTTTATATGACAAATTTTCCTTGTTTTTATAATGTTTCTATGCACATTCTTCACCCGGCATTTTGTCAATCTTTTCTTGAGCCATTTTAGCGTGTGCTTACTATTTTTATTTGGCACCCCTTGGTACTTTTTAGCATCCTTGTCAAAGTTTGTGATCCATCCATATTGTCTGATATCAGAAGCTTCTCTTGGTCATCTTGGATCCGACTTCCAAGCATATCTCATATATACAACTACGGTATTTGTATAGATTTATCACATCATCTTTCAGAAAATGATCCCCTCTCTCTACTTCTGAATTGAAGGTTGCTTCTGCAAATATGCATTCAACATTTTTGACCCCTCCCCAAAACCAGATGATGTGGCCTTTGTCTGATATCAGAAGCTTCTCTTGGTCGTCTTGGTTCCGACCTCCAAGCATATCTCATGTATACAACTAGGGTATTTGTATAGAGAGTTATCACCACATCATCTTTCAGAAAATGATGCTTTCTATCTACTTCCGAATTGAAGGTTGCTCCTGCAAAGATGTATTTAACATTTTTGACCCCTCCCCAAAACCAGATGATGTGGCCTTGGCTCTCATGTCACTCCTCAAGGATCCTCTGCTCTCCAGGGTAGTTGGGCTCTTAGACTATTTATTACTTAACTACTAAGGCCTGATTTCCTTCCCTTAAGTTTTACAGAGTTGATCCCCCATACCCTTTCTTTTTGTAACCACTTTCCATTTGATAAGAGGATAACTTTCTCCAACCCAACTCTTCTAACCTTATCAATCAAGTCCTTCACCCATTCTGGCATTAAAAGAATGTCAGTTAATAAATTGAAATAGCCCCCACAATAATGTATTGCAATGCCAATTGTTGACAATAGCTTTTCTTTCCGACAATTGATACGTCTTTCTATCTTCTTGAGGAGTGGAGTCCAATATTATTTATGGAAACTCCCTGACATACGGTAAGCCAAGAAAAACCTTCCTTTTGGCACTTGATTTTCCCTGCATGAATATTTTCGTAAAAATGCATGATCTTGTAGCATTATGCATGAAATCTTAGGAAACTCAATTTCCAACCATTACCAGAGTTCAAAAGCAGTATGGGATAGACTTAATAATAATACCTTGTTCAGCATCTTTGGCTAAACAATAGTGTGCCCTCTGCAAATTGATGATTCATGATCACATATTCTTGCCCTTGCTGTTCTAGACCTTCCAAGAATCACTTTTTTTTCTTTCCCTTTTGCTGTCCCCTGCTGTCATTTGGTAGATAACTGCAGGGATGACTTCAATAGTTGCAGCTCCTATCATAATTCCTGACCATTTTCTGTCCTGTTTTCTTAGCCTTTTGTTTCATATTGCCTTTTCTCGCATTCCTCCTTACTGTATTGAGTTGGCGGTTGAGGACTTGAACTCGTGGAATAACTCTGTTTTCCCACATACTGTAAGACGACAGAGTCCTGAATTGACTGTGATCCACCATGTTACATCAGGTAGTCTCATGATATCTGCTTGTAAGGGGATCGATCCTCCTCAACAAAGACTAATTAGCTCACTACATCCTTCGACAAACTTACCCTTCAGCAAGGGTTCCTCAACTCGTTGTCGCTGCTGCTAGATTCACTTCCTAGTCACTTTTCCCTCCCTCATGCCTGCCCTTCTCTGTTCCTTGTTGATCCTTTTGGATAGTTTTAAACTGTTATTTGACTTAACTCTCTCTCTCTCTCTCTCTCTCTCTCTCTCTCTCTCTCTTAAATTTACCTTTGTAACAAAATCTGCTGCAATTCGAGTAATAGCAACGGAGTTAATGTCAACATATTTATATCCTTTAAAACCATGATTTGTTGCAAACATCATAAGATTTTAGCCCAAGATATGATTCTATGAAGTCCTCAGAGTGGCAATAGCCCTGTGGGATGAACTTCTTTACTTGTTTGTGTGTATGACTTCAAGATATTGGTTATTGGTGAGCATATTTAATTATCCATAAACAAAATATTAAATCATTGAATGCATACATCACAAGGTGAGCTTGTTGTTGATGATCAACCTCTACTTTAAATATATATTGAGATGAAATTTGAAATCCACAGGTATTTGCTCTAAAAGATGCGGGAAGTTTGGCAGAGAATGCAACAGCTTATGTGAGCCTAGAACCATGTAACCATTATGGGAGGACCCCTCCTTGCACTGAAGCATTAATTCATGCAAAAGTGAAGAGGGTGGTTGTTGGAATGGTGGACCCAAATCCAATTGTAGCTTCAAAAGGTGTTGAAAAACTCAGAGCATCAGGAATAGATGTAATGGTAGGTGTGGAAGAGTTGTTGTGTCAGAAACTAAACGAAGCATATATCCATCGAATGCTTACAGGAAAGCCATTTGTGACTTTAAGGTAAGCCATCCAACACTTATTTATTAAAAGAAAATTAGGCAGATTTCTTTCTCAAAAAGCACAAGTGGTACATGAAAAATTAGTTACTATTAATTGAACAGATAGGTGACCATCCAGCATCCAGGCTCGAACACATGTTTAAAGTTTATGTACCATGATCAGCTAGAAATTCCCGTAAGTGTCTGTTCAGAAAGAGGCATGGCTATTATAAATATTTCAAATAAATTGACGGATATGTGCATCGATTCTAAACTGACACGTGGTTAATGATGTCATGGCCAAGTCCATATGTGTATTGGTATGAATTTATTATATTAAAGTTGAAGCATGGTTAACTGAATATATTTCTATTCTAGTTTTGGCATAAAATCCCAATGCAACTAGCCTACATATTTCTAGTTTTTGTAATAAATTTGTTTTGTGCTTAAGCTGCTGTCATCTTGTGACAATAGGTGATTATGGCTCTGATGTGGTTTCACAAGTATTTCTTCAAGGTATTATTAAACTACTATCTTATAATTTTTCCAGTTCTTTTAGTTTTTTCCTTCAAGGCAATGTGACGCAGGATGGAATGGGAAAAAGCTAGGGTTTGTAGGATTTGGGGAATAAATTAGGGTTGTGATGGGATTGAGGATAAACTAATATAAGGTTTGAGAATTTGGAGGGAAAAGATAAATTAGGGCTCGGGCTCCACACCCAGGGGAATCATACACCCACTCTTCACGAATCACACATAAGATATTAGGGCTCAGGCTTCACACCCAGGTGAATCATGCGCCCACTCTTCATGAATCACATGCAGATTTGTGGGGAAAACTTTGAATTTTCATTAATCAACCAAAACTTAAAAAAAAATAAAAGTCTTACAGCCTTTAAATAGGCCTACCAATCACTACGAAATAAAGTATTAAAATAAACTAAATAGAAAATAAAACCTTTAAAATAAACCAACCCTAAATCATCTACGCCTCTTCCTGCGAACATGAGTCCACCATTATAGATCCCCATCAAGTCTCCTTTGGTTGGAGAAAACGCATCATCGAGTTTTAAAATACAATATCATAAAAGATCCCGAACGTAAAGACTGGACTGGATGTTGGTCATAGATTCTATAACTATGAATTGCAGCAAAGCCTCATTTTATGTAATATGTCCTAGTCAACAAGACTTGAAAGGGATTATACTTAGCTGTCGATGCAACATAAAAGACTGAATCGATAATGACTTGTTAGACAACGAAGTAACCAGCTCTGAGTGTAATGATATCGAATCAAGTGCTTGCTTTAAGCTCGAGTTCGGACTCAGCTAGTGACATGGAACCAAACACTGCTTCAGGCTCAATCTTGGACTCAATCTAATGGATTGAAGTTTGAGCTCAACACGAGCTCTGGAGTCGATTCTGGCATTGACTCTAGTTCTTCCTTTATATGCATCTCTAGCTCAGGCTCAGGATCTGAATCTAGTTTTGGATCTGACTTTTGCTCGGGCATAGCTGGCTCTGACTTGTGCTCAAGCATAACTGGCTCCAGACCTATCCTTGCCCCACTCAATTCTGTCCTAAACTTGCGTACATCTTCTCAGATGGCTCTGATCTTCATAATTGTCTGTTCTACTGCATTTCTTCCCTAATCTTATGTAAATTTTCCTGAAAGGCTCTCATCTTCATAATAGCCTCATTCAGTAGCTCGAACTCGGACTTCTTCACTCCACGAGTAAGTCCCGACATTATGGACAATGAAGGGCTGGCCCCGTGAATCCCATGCTTCGAAATGACTCGTATCAATCTCTGAACGTCTGAGAAACGACGAAAAAATCATATCTGGGCGTGTTTATGCAAACGGGCCAGGTTGCAGCCTGAAGAGGGTCTGCAACAGTGGCTGTGGGTCGGATACTGTTGGGTCAGATTCGATCTCAAGTGAAGCGGGTCAGATCTGTGATCTAATCCGTCTGAGTTGGATTTGATTGCTGATGAGTTGGGTACGCTGCTGAGATTGGGTCGGACCAGAGCCGGGTCGGGTTAGTTGCAAACTAGTCGGGTCAGGTTCCGCAGTTGATGTCGAGGGCTCAGGTCTGGCCAGCGGCGAGGAGAGCTTGCGCTCATGAGATCGCGACGAGGACGAAGGCGAGGTCGAAGTGGTGCAGACGAAGACGAGAAAGAGCTTGACTGTCACCAAGGTCAAAGGGATGAAGACGACGAGATTGAGGATGATCGATGCATGATCGAGCGGTTGATGGATGACGCGAGACGAAGTCGATGAGGTTGATGACAACTATAATCGTGGTAGCTGTCATTTAGGTCGGAGCAAAGAGGAAGGAGGCAGTGATTGGGCCTTTAATGCTGTTGAGGTCTGGAGGAAGGAGCGCTGATGGTTCAGTTGGCGAGGACGGAGCTGTGGTGGCGGTGTAGATTAGTGTTAAGGCAGGACAAGAATCGGAAAAACTATGGTTTGTAGGATTTTGGGGAAGAAATTAGGGTTTGTGGTGGGATTAGGGATAAACTAATTTAAGGTTTGAGAAATTGAAAAAAATAAAGTTAGGGTTTGAACTTCACACCCAAGTGAATCACACGCTCGCTCTTCACGAATCACACTTAAGAGATTAGGGTTTGGGTTTCACACTTAGGTGAATCATATGCCCACTCTTCACAAATCACACTCACACGCAAGAGTTTTGTGGCGAAAAACTCTAAATTTTTATTAATCAACCAAAGCTAAAAAAACATAAACATCTTACAGCCTTTAAATAGGCTTACCAGTCACGTGCACAAAATAAAGTACTAAAATAAACTAACTAGAAACCAAAGCCTCTAAAAATCAAACTCCTAAATCAAATCAACCGCAGATCATTTGCGCCTCCTGCAAACGTGATCCACCATTCTAGATCCCCATCACAATGATGAAAGACCAGTTTTTGGACTCTAAACATGACTTATATAGGGAAGAGGCATGCAATACATAGATTTTGACAGTCTTTCATGTGCATTCGTGCTTGTCCTATATTGCATAGACACGGACAACATGCAAGGACATGGCAAAACACAATACACATATATGCAATATCTTAAGAAGCCTAGAATACAGATACATTGTGGACACAACGTCAAATTAATACTATACACACACACACACAGAATTATATAAAGAAATAGGTTAATGTCTATAATAACAAATCGTATGAATGCAATTTCGTATAAACTCTAAATGTGCAATCATATAAACTATGAAAATAAACACTTTCCAGACCGAATCTAACTATCTCCAAGCGATTCAAGGCTGGGCTTATTTTGGACACGTTAGATACATATCTACCAAATATCTTGCATGCATTGATGCAGATACGTGTCGAACATGAATAGGGTCGCTTCCAATGTGTGTTGGTGCAACATAGTGCATGTATTTTAACATGTCTATGTTATCTTACACTATCTGGATTTTGAGAACTTGTTATGTAGTTTCTATCTATTTATCCATCTTTCCCGTCATTTACTCATGCCAGTGTTGTGTTTGACTTTGTAGTGGTTATAACAGATATTTATCTTTGTTTTGGAGTATTAAAGTTACTCCTTTTGCTATCAAGTCTGAACTTCTCATTGAAGCAAGAGCTTTAAAGAACCTGTTATTTGTACCAAGATTTGAGTTGCGGTTTCAATTTCGGACCCATGTTTTATTAAAGGTTTCGACCAGTTTTGTTAGTTCTACATGTTTCTTTACAAGTTCTGGTTTAGGTTTCAGGGAATATAAAGAGGCATATTTGATTCTTTGAATATACAGTACGCAAAAAACACATAATATGAACATTTAGGCTAAGTGTTAGATCAAGAAGAATGAATTTCTAATACTCAACCAGTTAACCCAAAAATTAATCCAAACTAATATGAGAGTTGTCAATATAAAGTTAAACTAATATTATAATCAAAATTAAATTAAAAATATCTAAAGTTTCATTTAATTGTGGAAAATTAAGATGTTCATTTAATTGTGGAAAATTAAGATATACCGATACGGGATGAGTGCAGTAGAGTTGAATGGAGATGGAATTATTAACTAAGAATTTTCATTTTTTACCTTTTACTCCCTTTGTGTTCAAACTTTTTTGTAGGTTTCGGTGTGTTTCATCGGAACTTTCATCGGAACTTACCAAAGTTGTCTGAAACTTGTTGAAACTGAATGGGATGGAAATTATAGTATGATCAGATGGAAATTGTAGAGTGATAATGTATTCCGTTATGATTTTTTGAGAAAAAGAGACGTGCACCAAATATTTCGGCAAGGCAGACCATTGAGTGCATTGTACTGAATTTTACAAAATAGAAATAGATATAGTTAGTGGGGTTTGATTTATGCATTCAAGGGGAAGTCCAATCGGAGCTAATCTCCATTTATAAGAAGCTTTGCTGCTTTGCATTAGTAAAGCACCACATACATGCAAATTCGATAAGTTATTCCGAAGAGTTTATGTTGATTGGGTGAAGAAAAGCGATGGAGGGATGACTTTCCGGGGTGTTATTCTTTCAGAACTTGAAGGTATAAGAATGAGAGGAAATGTTTAATTTTGTATATTTTGGGCTCATGGTGGTGATGTGTAGTAGGATGGCTGTTCAAGTCCTCAGTGAGGTAGCTTGTAGTGTTCGAATAAGGGATTCTTAGATGGCCAAAATGACACGTATCAACGATATAATATGTACCTCTAGATGCAGAATGGCACCACTTTTCCCGGATATGTCTTATAATAAGAAGAAAGCAGCAGAAGAACATGACAGCAATGAAGAAAAATGTATGCTACATTTTGATAAAAAGCTAATAGCTTAAGATGACTATCCGCAAGCCTGGGTGGGTTTATTTTCACAGGCAGCTTTACAAATGTGGTCGATTAAAAGTTCCTGGGTATTTTGGGTTTTAAACATAGTTTAGTTTCATGCTTATTTTTTTACAATCATGGATTTTGATTTGTGAATATTACTAGGCCTATTTCAAATTGAAGGCACTCGCTGGATATCACTGTCACTTTGCATGACGTCCTTCAATTTATTATTTAACTGCTACATTCTTTTAACCCGAGAGTTACAGGTATTCGATGTCATTCGAAGGAAGGATTTTAAATAAGCTTGGAGAAGGAGCCCAGGAATTAGGCGGATACTACTCCAAAATGCTGCAGGAATATGACGGGATTGTTAGTTCTAGTAACTTATTTGCCACAACCTCCACTTTGCCAGCATCACGTGAAAGTGGAGCCAATCAACCCCTACAAATTATTGTAGCCAGAGGCGAAAGTTCTTCATTATACCTTCCTGATCCTGTTACCAAGTCTTCTTCACGGATAATTGTCTTGGCAGAAAAACCCATTACGTTAGATTCAGAATCTGAGGGTGTTGAAGTAGTGGTCCTTGAACGAATGAACCTGAGTTCAATTCTTGATTATTGCGGGAAGCAGGGATTATGCAGTGTCATACTAGATTTTAGAGGGGATTATGAAGGTCTCAGTGATCTACTTGAGGATGGTCTTCACGAGAAATTGGTGCAGAAGGTGTAATGGAACTCTGCCGGCTTTTGATAGAAATCAAGAGTCGTCCATTTTCAAATTTGGGAGTATACCATTGAGACTAAAGGATTTAAAATCAATGGCTTCAAATGATAGTGTCATAGTGGAAGGATATATCTCGTAGTCTTATGAGATTCATTGTCCAAAAAAATATTGGAGATCATCTTTGCTGCGAAAGCCACACCAAAGCTACTAGGATTCTTCTTATTCCTTTGTCTGTATGGTTGGTTGTAATTCAACATGCCAGTTCATCTGGTTGAAGAAACTGGTTGAGGGTACACTTTCTGCAAGGGGGCGAGGGTGTAATTTATGCTCTGCGAACTGAATGGTGTCTCCAGTTGTTAAGGTTTGAGGTGCTGGAACCAATCTCCCTGCAAATTGAAGGCATTGTTTAGATGATAAAAAGGCCCGAATAGAGAATGATCAGCTGATGTGACGAAGAGGCCAAAAGCTTCCAGTTATATACAGGATTGCTTGCTGCTGCTACTACCAAGTTCCGAGTTCTGCAGATGTAAAACTATTGTAGTGTCTTAAGAGTGTACCTTTAACATTTTATCTGAGAAGAACCTGGCTGTTCTCATATGTACTCTGTCTCATTGAAGCCATTAAGACATTGCTGCAATTTTTTAAGTGCTGATAATTTAAAAGTCAATTACCTAATTTCAATTGTATTTTCCTTTTCCATGAAATAATTTATTCATCATATCTTATGGTTTGTATTGTTGTATAATAGATCTGGCATTGTTGTGTTATGAATGAAAGCTCATTGCCTTTCGTCATTGCTTTTCTTTATTTCGCCCAAAAACAACATTGTGGACATATTTTGCATTGGTTTGGTTATGAGCTCTCCTAATTCTCGTGTACTACAATATTTCAGTTACCACCAACACAAAGTGATTCATATTTGGTTTCCATTGGTTGTTTGGATAGAGATGCATGCTAACAAGAGTTGTGATTTAAAATAGAGAAAAAGAAAAGAGAGATGCTAAGCTAATTCTTAGGTTTTGCTGGAATCAGTAACTCTTTGAGTCTAGGGGTGTTGAATGATCTAGAGGAGTGGTTTTGAGGAATTTTTTGGATAGTTTTGGGTTATGATTACTTGATAACTCTTGTTAATTTTTAGTCAATCGACAAGAATAAGCAAAAAATAGCGCAATTCTTGAACTAACTCTTGTTATCAGAAAAGACATCTCTCTAGCTCCCGCAACCAAACACAGCCATAAATAGCCAATAACTCTAGCATTTTATGGCTATTTGGCAAGAGTAAGGATTTACTCTCATCTAACTATTGTTGCCAAACAAGGCCTCCTGCCAAACGCTTACGAATGGTCAAGAGTTAGCATGTGATCATTACGTAAATCTTAAGGGTAATCTTGATATTTTAAAACAATATTTATACAAATTGCCTTTTTGGGAAGAATTTAGTGCTATTAATTCCAGTTATGACAAACACCTTATTAGATCTTCCTAAAATGCCGAACACTCTACATAACTTTTACACCAACATCCCACTTTTAAAACACACACTCGTTATCTAATCGAGTCCTAAATTGTTTAGCTCAAGAATTGAGCTAATTCTTGCTAACTCTTGCCAAACAACTAAAAAATGGCAAGAGTTAGCAAGTAATTAGGGGTGTCAATGGGTTGGGTTTGACGGGTTTAGAAACAATTCTATACCCAAACCTAAATTTATATCCCCACTTAACCCACCCGAAACCCAATAGGTAAAGTACCCAACCCTAACCCTACCCATGGGTTTTCGGGTGGCTTCGCGTCGGGTAATTCGGGTAGGGTCAGGTATGGGTGGTTTATTGCATTATGACCCAAGTTATAATAAACTTAGCCACATGAATTATAGCAACAAGAAAAATTATGATTATTTTAACTATCAACATGGATAAATTATCAAACTCACATCAAATATGATTCATATAAACATCTAAACATTACAAATGTGGTCACAACTTATGTACTTCTCTTGGGCAAAAAATAAATCAAATACATTGTTGTTTTGCATTTGGTATAATTCGACTCCTGTTTAAATTGAAATAATAAAGAGATGAAAAGAGTATTGGCCTATAAGGTCACTGGGGCTCAAAATGACATGATTCATTTCGTCACAAGCCAGTATTGGCAGCATATATAGTATCATTTATCAAGTTCTTGTTCTATTCTCATACCCTCATCATTGCTCACTGTTATTTAATTAGTCAACAAAATAGTAAAAAGATGCTATGCTATTTAAATTGAAGAGAATTGCCCAGTAAATTAAAATAGAGAGAAAATTTACAACTCAAAAATATATAGCACTATTGTAAAAACCACCAACCAATATATTAGTTATCTTTACAAGCCAAAATAGAGAGCAATCATATGAAGTTTGCATAGCCATAAACTTCTGCATTCTATTAAGCTGTTCCATAAGTTTAGAGATGAAACTAGTTATCTATCTCATCTTGTTATTGGTCTTCACTGTTCATTGATGAATGACTAGCATTAATTTTGTCCTTTGGTCTCGGGTTGGGTTTGGGTTTGGGTAGAGTGGTATATCCAAACCAGACTTATAAATAAAAACCTTAAATTTTAAAACCCAAACCCATTTAAGTTTATTCATAAATGTAAACTCATACCCGGAATTTTCGGATCGTGTCAGGCCGGGTTTGGGGCAAAACCCGACCTGGTTGACAACCCTACAATAATGATTTTGAAATTAGATCAAAATCACCACCAAGACCATATTGAAAACCACCTTATTCAAGAGTTGCTAATTCAACCAAAAGATTGGAATTAGCTTCTCTCTGTTTTTCTCTATCTCAATTCCTAACTCTAGCTAAATTTAATTTTAACCAAATAACACACACAAAAAAAAGCTAGTTATAAACTTTTTTCTAGTTCTCTTATTCCAAGACCTAAATCCTATTTCCTAACTCTTAACTCTAGATTTTAGAGTGTTTCAAATTTTAATCTCGAGAATACTGGGCCTAAAAGGCTAAAACCAGCCCACCAAAGTCCCAATGGCCCTTTTTCCTCAACGAAAAAGAAACAATCCAATGGCCCTAAAATCTTTAAAGCTTAACAAAAAGAACTCATATATTATTTTCTGAAAAAGAGAGAGCAAATCTACTGCTTTCACACTCTGTCTTCGAAATCGAATCTTTCTCCTCACTCGCCCATTCAAACGGTCAAGAATCCAACGGTCGAATTCATCAGCCCGTGAGAAGCAACGGTCACTTTTCAAAAAAAAAAAAAAAAAAATGGATTAAGAAATCAAGAACTTAGAAGGAAAGAAACTAGCCGTTACTCTTAAAAAGCACATAGAAGTCTCTTCACATCCCGTCATCTCCTTCAATTCTCTCCTCAATTTCAATTTCTTTCCTTTTCACTCACTCTCTCTCAAATCCAAATCAAATCTCAGAAGATCCTCACACACGACAGAGGAAGAAAACAAAGAATCAAAGAAAGGAAACAAGAGCAAATATAATCCATGGCAATCAGATCTCCTTCGCCTAATCTCAGCAGACCCAGGACCCCAGAGAGCTCTCACGGCCTCAGAAAGAGCAAAGGTAGTCCAAGAGCTCTTGACCCATCTTCTTGTTTTCACAAATTTCCCTCTGTTGATTGATCTAATCTCTTGTCTGCATCTTGTTTGCAGAAATTCCTCAAAGAAGCTCTCTTTCAAAGCCATCGGCGCCCAATTCCCCATCGATCCGCGCTTCCTTCGAGCAGAAAGAGAACGCGAAGTCGAGGTCCCCTGCAACCTCTTCTTCAAAAGGGTCCAAGAACTTCATGGCGCCTACGATCTCCGCTGCTTCGAAAGCTGTCCCTCCCTCACCAAGAAAGAAGGTTCTTCAAGAGATGAATGGGGTAATAAACTCGTTATCCGATTCTCTTGAGTTTCCGGTGAAGGAGGCGGGAGTTTGTGTTGAGATTGAGGAGTTTGGAGTGAAATCTGAGATGGGTTTTGGGTCTAAAGAGGTCTTGGGTAGTGGTGAGTTGAAGAAGGGGGAGTCTAGAATCAAGAACCACCGAAATGTTATTGTTCCTTCAATTTCTCCTTTGCCAGTCATTTCTTCTTTAGATGCTGATCCATCTCTTCCTCCTTACGATCCCAAGACAAACTATCTCTCTCCTCGGCCTCAGTTTCTTCACTACAGACCTAACCCCCGTACCGAGCATTATCTGAATAGGGAAGGAGAGGTTCTTGATGTGGGAGATGGGAGGCGGCTAGAGGATAGCTTCTCTTCTGAGAGCGATAAGGATGATGCAACTGCACTCACCGAGGAGAAGGACTCGGAGAGCGGTGAGGATGATGTGACCCTTCTCACGAAGGAGAAGGATTCAGAGGTCGGCGAGGATGACGTGATTGTTCTCACCAAGGTGAAGGATAAGGAGGAAAAGTCGTTGCCAGTTGAGGTGGAAGAGGTGGAATCTCTGAGTGAAACCCTTGCCTCTGAACCTAATTTCAATTCCAAAGCTTTGAAGTGTCAGCCTTCTAGGAGATCCAAATTGGTCCCTTACCTTTTGGTTCTGGTCATGGCTTGCCTTTATGTCCCCTTGACGAACTCGCCCATTATTTCTTCTTCCATGTTCAAAGAGCAGTCCCTTCCAAAGTTTTACACACTATCCTATCCACTCTTTGAGGATTTGCAGCTTAGAGCCTATGTTGCTGCTTCTAATGGAGATCTCCATGGTCTAGCTAGTAGGCTCAAACACTGGTCAACTGATTCAATTGCTTACTTTACCTCTGTGACCTCCCTTCTAAGGGATGATGTCAGTTTGTACCCTCTAGTTAATATGACAGTACCCTCAGCTGAGGATGACGGTGTCGGTTCAGAACTCAACTGTGAGCTTGAGACTGAAACTGAGCAGGCTGTGAAGGAAGATGAAATAGCAGAAGATTCTTTTATAAGATATGAGTCTGAGGTGTCTGCTGCTCTGAAAGATGAAGATGCGAAATGTAATGCAGAAACGGTGGAAATGGGAATCATGGATGAGAATACTGAAATGGAGGGGACGAACAATGAGGCTGAGAATATTGAAATGGTGGTATCTGGAGTTGCGGAAGAAGGGGGAATTGGTGCTCAAAGAATTGAAATAGGGGTCTCTGAAGATGTTGTAGATGCAGATATTATGGTTTATGAGGTGGAGAAAGCGATTGCTGAAGCTGATGGGAGAAATGAATTGGAACAAGAGGCGAGTCCTCCCAACTATGAAGCGACGCACATTGAGGTTCAGAATGCTGAGGTAGCTCATGATCTTGTGGTCGAACCTGAAATCATTGAAGATGAAGAAGCCGGTGGGGATGTTAATTCCATAGAGGATACCCAATCTCCGAGTTCTGTTGATAACGGATCAGATTTCACTGAGGAACATCAAATCTTAGATGGTCTTGAGCTACTAAAATCAATTAATTATGCAACCGTGTTGGGATTATCTTCAGCACTTGTAGTGCTTGCTTCCACCTCGGCGTTTCTTTCTATGAAGCAGAGACAAATTCCGGCAGTTAAAAAGGGGAGAGAAACAATCAAGAAGATTGGGTCAGTTTCTGGTAGCAGTGAGATCTACATTCATGCCAAGAGATCTCCTAGCCAAAATCCTCAAGGGAGTGAAGGGATGATTGGTGTTTCAGGTCTTTCAGAAGCGAGCAGCAGCTGGAACAACACTTCACATGAGGCGATGAATTTGAGCCATGAGAGAAGGCTGAGAAGGGACTCTGCATCTTCTTCTTCCATTTCTTATGGAAGTTTTACCACCTACGAGAAACTCTCTGCCAAAATGGTAACCAGCTGTTGTCCTTTTGCAGCTAGAATCAAAAGTTCGAGAGTTTGTACTAACTTTTGTTGCATTTCTGTTGTTCATACAGGGAGGTAGAGATGAGGAAGTGGTGACTCCAGTCAGGCGCTCGAGCAGAATTAGGAACCTAGTGACTTCTCCATGAAAAGAAATCGAAACAATACTTTTTTAACTTCAGATGTTATCTGACTGTGATGGTCAACTTGTGTTCTGTGTGCTAGGCTTGTTTATCTAACCTAGATATTGTCAACTTCATTTGTTATCTCTAATTCAGCTTTCACGAATCATGTAGCTTCATTTTAATCTGGTCTGTGCTAAGAATTGAATGAATATTGTACTAAGAGAATTGAATGAATTAATTGCACAGCTATTTGCTGTTTCTTGTGATTGGTTTCAATCTCTTTCTGTTGTTACTGATATCTGTTTCTGGTTAACTTCAGTCTTCTTCAGCGACACACTAACTTATTTAACTAGGTTTCTTGGTTTTATTTGCTTTCTGTTTTCATATAAATTGCTAACATTACCCTACCCTATTTATGCCATTATTTTTATAATGAAAAAACTCAAACATTGTAGTCACATACTAATTTTAGTTTGTCGTTCAAAAATTTTAAAAAAATGAAAAAAAAAAATATATAAGATATTCTTTTAAATTCTTTGCAAAATAACCATTTTCTCCCATATCATTATTTTAGGCTGTAAGGAGAGTAATCGTAATTTTTGAAATTACAAAATAAAAATTATATATATTTTTATTTTTTATTTGGTTTTTACTATATTTATGTTAAAATAATTTTCTCCATATATAACTTTCTTCATATTCCAATTTAAAAGTGAAAATTCTAATGTTAGCACTAACTAATCAGCTTAAGTAAATAATCTTATTCAAAACATGATGCAAGACACATGTCGGAAACTGTTAAAATTTCAGACAAAATAAGAAAATTTTAAATTGATCATTTATTAGAAAGTGTTGAAATCCACAGGTTTGACAAATGTTGCGAGACATGTTAGCGCACGACAATTCCCTCAAAAAAAAAAAAAAAAAAATGTTAGAGCACAACTTCAATAACGTGTCTTGGCTTTTTTTCTCTCTTTAAAATCAGTTGGATCTTGAGTCTTAATTCAAAAATATATTAGGAGTACTTATTCTTTTAAATATGGATCTAACCTGTCATCTCTAAGCTAAGCTAAAACTCATTAAATTTTAAGTTATAATAGAAGAATATTGTAAAAAGACCAATTCAATCATTTGTTAAGAAGTGTTAATTTTCATAAAGATATTCAAACTAATACTTCCAATTTGAGAAGAATTGAACTAATGGTTGAAAAAGCGGTTTCAGTATGCGCACGGTCAGAGAGCGCATAATGCTTTAAAGGTTTAAACGGTGATTAAACGGATAATACGTTTTATTATTATTTTAATATATAATAATATTATAATACTTAAAACATGCAAATATGAATTTTATAAACTCTAAAAAAAAACTATAAAAGATATACCAAACACAACTTGAAAAATTAAATTGCTAGTATTAAGAAGAATTTAAAAAGTAATAATGTCAATCAGTTCAAATTACATCAACATACCTCCATTTAGAAAAGTAATAATAGATCGGGTTTAAGTTCGGTTAGCTTAATGGTTCGAAATTCGAACCCATTTAGAAAATGATTGAATAACATTTAAACGGAATCTAAATTAATCACGATTAGACGCTTAATCGTCGCTTAAGCGAATTAATCGCCAGACCGAGTAATCCGACCGCTTTCTTCAAGTGCTATTCGGTTTCAGGCCGAAAACATTTAAGTGGCCGTTTAATCGACCGTTTAAACCTTTTTTTAGAACTTTGAACTAACAATAATCAATTTGAAATAGTATTTTAACAGCTACTAATGCTTGAATTAAGCTTGATGAACTGAATTTTATTCGGTCTGTAAGCTGTTGATATACTTTTTATTCTATAGATTAGTGTTTTTTTTTTATGTGAGTGAGGATGATGGTAACTGAATGATCCACTTATTATGAAATTGACTGTTAAGTGTCATATGTGGGATGTTTCTGATAGACTTTGTAATGTATTTTCTACTACCTCTGGATGGTATATTGGGATGTTTTAGACTCTAGCATCCTCTTATTTGATTCATATTGGTATAGTTAGGCATCCATAGGATTTACTCGCTTAGGATTTAGTTGAACTATTTCAATATCAGTAGTCAAGTGGTTGAATTCATTAATGAAGAAAATGCAAAATTGAATAGAAGTCTTTTATTATCTCATAGAAGACTTGATAGCTAGCCACAGATTGCTGAAGCATGCTTTGTGCATAATGCCTATTTTCAGAACCGGTTTTGAGATTTAAAGGGTCCTGTGCGAAAAGTGAGCACATGATCTTTCTCTGTATACCTATAAAAAAATTCATTAGCAATCGTATTGTACTCTTCTAATTACAATAAATGAGAACTAAACAATATATGAAATAATGCACAATAAGAAATTAAATTTGTAGATGATAAAATTTTCGTCTACCCGATCAATAATATAGATTGTTTCAAAGAAATTAAAAAATAGAAAGAAAAAATAGACCAACAATAAAGTATTTTGATGTAATTTTATCATAATATTTTGACGACAGTGATTTGAATGCAAAAACGTTTTAGTTGTAAGCACAAACAATGCAAGGGAGCACAACAAAGATCTACGAGTTTCAAGGGAGGCTCATTAATTTATTTTATTAAACCTCTCAAATGATCTAACTGACAATGCTAATTCGTAAATAAAAACCAACTAAAAATAATAAAACCTTAAAAAAAAAATTTAATTACAAAAAATGATGGCAATGACGACAATCTTCCACTGTGCAGGCAAACACAGTATCGGCCACACAATCTTTGAGGCTAATTGAGAAACATTACATAAATATTTTTATACAAAACTGGGTCATTGACTGTGGGGCTCTAAACTTAGGGGAGCCTGTGCGGTCGCATCGTAGGAACCTGTTGAGAACTGGGCCTGCCTGTTTTCCATCTGTATGTGATTGAATATTTTCATCCAATAACTTTTGATAATGATTTGAACATTTGTTTGTGTTTTTTTGTTTTATCGAGTAAATATCCTCTCTAATTATTGGAACTGTTATCTTTGAATTTTTTTTTTTAAGGAAACAAAATTGTTAGAATGTTTTAATATTTGTAGAATTTACTGTATGTTTCACCTCTCCATATACTTTGTCAAAATATGTCGGCCTTAGATGCTTGTTGGGATCTGCAGAAAGGGAGAAATGCTGCCTCAAAGAGCTTGAAAGAAGATAGTTCAACACATGGGTTCAGAATTCTCTATCAATTCAGTGGCAAATATAAGCAAAACTGGTACACGGAAATGCTCTTCTTTTGTGTAGAGCTTTTGTAGGCGACAATAAATACTAATAACGTGAAATAATGATTGCGAATATTTGTTTTGATTTCTATATGTTTTGAACAAAAAAATTCACGACATGAATCTTTTGGAGCTCCTTTATACCTGATCAAACATCTGAGAGGGAGATAGTGGGTTCTTCTTGCTTTTTTTGTCATCTTTTCTTATCAAAAGTTGAATTCTTGTTCTGAATCGGGGGAACTATAATAACTCAACCCTCTCAATAGGTTTTTTGTTGCTTTATGTCAGTACGAGAAATGCCTCTGAGTTGCTAGAGACTGCCAAAATTTCCAATCACTAGTACCGTATCGGGGACAGAGGACACGCATTTCACAACGGTTAGGTCTGTAAACACCATTCAATAAAAAATGGTGGCAACTTTGCAATTTTTGAAAACCAGACAAATTTGTCTTTTTTTTTTGAATATATGGCGGTTCTTATAAGGACCGTCGTAACAGATAAGCCATACATCAGTTCTTACAAGAACTGCCGTAACAGATAAATTGAAACACCCGCCAATATTTTAAAGCAAAATATTATTGGATATATTAAGGCGGTTGTTAAACTTAATAGTCCGTGTTACGATGGTTCTTGCTTGAATCGCCGTAATACATTTATTGAAAATCTCTCCCCACAAACCCCCCCCCCCCCCCCCACAACCCCCCCAAAAAAAAAAAAAAAAAAACCCTATCAGATCCACTCTCTCTCTCTCTCTCTCTCTCATCCCCTGACTTTTCTCTCTCCCTTTCTCTCTCGCCTCCACACCGCCGTGCCCTTGCCCCACCTCGCCCCACCGTCAAGCCCTGCCACCAGGATAAGCCATCAGGCCCCGTCGTCATCTGGTGCCCTCGCCCCCGTCGCATCAGGCTCGGCTGTCACCAGGCCCCTCCAGTTCTGGTGCCATTGTCTCTACCATGATTAGCCAGAGCCATAACCCTCGCCATCAGGCCAGAGCCCTAGCCCTGCCATCAGGCCTCGCGCCGCTGTCAAGCCTCGCCTCGCCGTCTCCCTCGGCCGAGGTTAGGGTATATTATATTTTACAATGCTTTAATTCTTTGAAATAAAAAAGAGATTTTTTTTAATATTAAATTTTGATCTAAATATTAAAATTATAGAGAACATACATCTTTGGCTTAATAAAATGGTGTAGTGGTGGTGATGTTGTGGTTGTGTGTATGTTTGTTGTTGTGTGCCCATGTAGGGCGCGCGGGCGTATGTATTGTTGTTGTTGTGGGTTTGTTTGTTATTGGTGGTGGTGTGCGCGCGCTCACGCATATGTGTGGTGTGCATGTTAGGGGTGCGCGCGCGCACACAAGTTGGGTGTGTGTGCGCGATGTGTGCATGTTATGTGTATTGTTAATTCAATTTTTTATTTTTTTATATCTACACTAGGTAAATATGAATTGAAAATGGATACATACTTACATGTTAACTATCAAATATGAGAATAGTGTAAAATAGTTTATTAAGTTTGTTGTTGAGCTATCGATAATCGAAATTATATTAGGTATCCGTGCATAAGATGTGATTGTATTAACAAATTAAGATCATTTATTCATTAATGAGATTGATAAAAGTTATATAATGGTGAGAGTGCAAGAGGAGATAGATCGATTATTTTAACTGATGAAAGATGTGATGAAAGACAAAAATTGATTGTGGTGAGAGTGATCAATTAGAAGACGCGATCCATAATGTAGAAGAAAATTTTACGGATCGCCCACACTAATTCGAGAGCTTGAAAAAATAATTCAGAAAAACCTTTATATGATGATTGTATTACATTCACTTAATTATTTGCAGTGTTGAATTGTATAATTTAAAAGCAGAAAATGTGTGGAGCAACGAGTTTTTTACGGTCTTACTCAAACTCTTGAAGAATATGCTTTCTGGAGATAATAAACTTACATAACGTACATACGATGCCAAGAAGATCATATGCTCTATAAGTATGAATTACGAGAATATGTGCGCTAACCCTAATGATTATATTTTATACCGAAAAGATTACGAGGATTTAGAGAGTTGTCTGGGGTGTGATGTGTCATGATACAAAAAAAAAAAAAAAGATAAATGTTCCTGCTAAGGTATTATAATATTTTTCGATAATACCTATATTTAAACGCATATTTAAAAATCAGAAAATCTGAAGAGTTTGATTTGGCATTCAGAGGAAAGGATTAGTGATAATATGCTTCGGTATCCGGCTGATTCGCAATGAAAGATGATTAATTCGAAGTTTACTGATTTTGGAGGTAATATAAAGAATTCCTGTTAGGTTTTTCGATTGATGAAATGAACCCACATGATAACATGAGCAGCACACATAGTACATGATCAGTTGTTTTGACTATTTATAATCTTTTTTTCTCATTGTGCATGAAGCGCAAGTTTCTAAAGTTGTCATTACTAATATCGGATGTCAAACAGCCGGAAAATATAGTTGTTTATTTGGTACCTCTTATTGAAAGCTTAAAGATAATTTGAGAAGAAGGTATTGAAGTATTTGATGCACATCATCGACAAATTTTCAAGCTTCGAGCTATGTTACTTTGAAAACTAAAATGAGTTTCCAACATATGGTAACCTAATTGTCAGGTTAATTCTGTTGTGGTTAATGCTGATCCATTTTCTGGAAGGAAGTAATATATTTCATGGGACATGGTGCATTCAAAGAGAATAGACTGCACCTTCATGGGTGATGGGTTTCACTAACAAGGAAGGACATAGGGGGCTACCTTCTCTCTGATGGACATTGCAATTCCGGATATTTCTCATCTTCACCAATCATTAGGTGCATGCAAAGTAACAGTATTCAAAACTTCTCCTTCATAAGTCAATGCCAATCTTCCCTCTCCTAAGGTGTTAGTTATGATTAGGACACTTTATTGCATTTCTTATTTTTCTTCAACCAATGAAGGGAGAAAGAATTTGGTGCACATGAGATGCCTTCTAACAGAGAAAGAGCAAAAGTATAATTCGAAATTTTGTGAAAACGTATTGAGCACACCGACCATGCGACATGGGGTAACATGCTCTATCATGAGAGAGAGAGAGAAAGCGCAGAGGTTTAGAACATCTCCCGAATCACATATTTTGTGCATCGATCCACTTGATGTGGTGCACCCATGCAAGGGAGGGACAGATCATGTTCTCGAGCAACTAATATGACTTGCAAGGGCACAATTTATCTCCTTTTAGGTGCATTACTCTAGGAACCAACATACTAGATGAGCTCATAGCTCTAAGAAGTTTTTTTCTTCTAGAGAGGAGGTCTCTGTTGGGATTTGGGGCGAACAAGTAGTCCCATATCGACTAGACAATGGATGGTCTTGGATATATAAGGAATTAGACAATTTCACCTAGATGACTAGTCTTTGGAAATGATGTTCTAGGTCTTTAAATTAGTATAAGAGCCATGTGATCTCGATGGAGCATTTGTTCCGGTGTGAAGGTAGTTGTGCTTTGTTCGAGGGGGACTGTTTTGAAATTTGGGTCGAACAAATAGTCCCACATCGATTAGACATGTAGGGATGAGTCTTAGGTATATAAGAAATTGGGCAACTCCACAGTCAACAGTCTTAATACCCACCTTGAAATGGAAAACGATATTCACATCATCAAGCCCTTGTAAGCATAAGAGATTTGGAGTTTTTTTTTTTTTTTTTTTTTTTCTTTCCAGGACTCCCCCCCCCACCACAAGAGTCCACAAAAGTACAACAAACACCTCAGGATCATGTGGGAAACTTTCCTCTCAACTGTGGGGCCGTTTGTTTCGCGTAAAACTCTGTAATTTATAAATGACTTACTACCCAGTTATAACTACGGCGTTTGTTTGGACCGTAATTCGTAAAAGACTTACGTAACTCAACTAACACTCAATTGCAACCCAGTTACCACTCACTTACAGCCCAGTTCCAGTTAATTTTGTGGTCATACAAATTTGTAATATTTTTTATATTAATATTAAAATTTTTTAATATTTAACTTTTTTAATATTTATTTGCAGTATAAAATTTTTAAAATCACCAAATAGTTAATTTTGTGGTCAACTTTTTCACTTACGACTTATACATTACGACAACCAAACACCGTAAAGTACAATACACTTTCCCACTTTACAATTTTATATTACCAACCAAACACCGTAAAATTTACATACATGTAACTCATTTACAATTGTTAAAGACTTTACCAATTATAACTACGAATGAAGGCCGGTTACGACAACCAAACAGACCCTGTGATGACAGGGCATAGTCCAGTAACAAGTCTTATCTTCAAGGAGACCGTCTTGGCTTCATCGACTAAGCCTCAAGACAAATATTAGAGTTTTTAAAACTCTATCCAGTTTGCAAAATAATCATTGAGATGTTTGATCACATCATTATTGAAAAATGTTGCCTTGTGGGATTCTTTGAGTTTTATTGCAATTTTTTTAATTTTGAACACCTAATTTAGATAAAATTTTTCTTAAAAAATATTGTCACAAGTTTGGTACCTGTAAATGTGTAAAAAAAAAAATTTAAATTACCTTAATTATGTAAATGTATAGTTTTTATATTGTTTTTATTTTGATTTGCGATTATTGTAAATATTTTAGCAATAAAATCTCTCATTACTGGTCTTATTTATGTTAAGTTATTTTTTGTTTTAGTTTTTCACACATTATCTATATTATTATAACAAACCAGTTGGAATATTCCAAAGGGATTATGTCTTTCAATTTTGACCTTAAATGGAAAAATCAATTACTTCGTTAGAAAACTTTAACTATAACGTAATTAAACATGGCTGTCTTAGTAATTTTATTTTTTATTGAAAAATATAGTTTCAAAAGGTATTATATTTTTGAGTTTGAACAATCTCAGTCCCGTGATTTTGGTTTCTTTGTCATCTTTTTTTCTTCTCTACCCAAAAACGTCCTCTCTCTCTCTCTCTCTCTCTCTCTCACACACACACACACACACACACACACACACACACACCCACTCTTCTTTTCAATGTCGATCCAAATACCTCTATCTCTATTATTTTCATTTCTATTTGAAATCACCTACTAAGAAATTAATATCCAAGTCATTAGATATAGAGAGATAATTTTAAAGCGTCCAAATAATTGTATACAAAATAAAAGAAAATAGAAAGATCTACTATCTCCTTATGAATAAATAAAGTATTGTCTTTAGGGCGTGTTTGGTTGTAGGTGTTACGAAATTGATATGCTATGATACCAATTGTTACTCACTGGATTGACATTTGTAGAACTTGACAATATGATCAATACTTGCAAAAGAAAACTGTTGTAAAGCAAACTAGTAAAACTTAGACAAAAGAGCAATAAGAAAAAACACGAGAATTTAACGTGATTCGGTCCAAACTCGGCTTACGTCCACGTGGAGAGAACTTGAGAGAGCTTTAGTAACAGTTTGATATAAAGAGATCTAATCTTCCTTTCGATACAACAAGAGTATTCACCTTCCTTCTTAATTTAGACGTAGATTACAAGAGTATTACCTTATCTCTATGCATTATCACCTTTCTCCTTTCTTTTTTGGCTTCCTTCTGATTTCCTTGATGTTCTCCATCTTTTTCTCCTTGAGATTAGCTTGATCGAGACAATTACAATGCTGGATTATATCCTTTATCTATATAATTTTACAATACAACTCTTATTTGGACTATGAGATGATCTTGACTATTGGATGCTTGAAGAATCTTGATCAATCCTATTAGGAGTTGATCTCCTTGATCTAGAAGAAGTCTAGACCCTTCATTAATTAAAAACTGAGTCCTATCTGTACTTCACCAGAAAAGAAAATCTGTGCTAGAAAAGAAAACTAATACTGCTTCAGAAAATGCCACGTATAGTTGACTAGTACTTTGCTCTAGTCGACTAATCCCTTCTATTAGTCGACAATAGGTTTATATAGTCGACTACTATAAACTGTCTCTTTTCTGTTTCTGTCTCTGCATTTGTCCTGGTCGACTAGTCGCTAGGCTTGTGTGTTAGTCAACTAATAGACCTTATAATCGACTAACCAGCACCTGCATGGTTTGCTTCTTCTTACTTCAAGCCATCATCTTCTCCAATCTCAAGGTGTTTTACATAAGGCAAAATCCTAGTAATCTCCACCTTGACTTATTTTTCAAGCCTTTAATAAAACACTTGAGATTTGGATTACTACTTTGATTTTTTCCTTGGTTATAACTGTGCCGTGAAGCCTTTAACTCTTGCACCCTATGACCGGAGCCTTTGGCTGATTTACCGCCTTAGCTTGGGCCATCTCGCACCTTGCCCAGATGCTCCCTTTCTCCTTATCGCAACACTTTGACGCGGTTCACGTCCCGTTGCAGTCTTCTTTGAAGCTCCACCAAGTGATGAGCTTCCTTTCAAGCTTATCCCTAAAACTCCACCTCGAACTGAGTTTCCTTCCTTCAGCTTGTATAACCCTTCACACTTCTCTCATTTTAGGATTAATCTGTCTCTATGGCTAACTGTGATGATGTCTTGTTACACTTAGATCTGATATCCTTCTTCATCGAGCACTCTTATGGATACTAGATTATAGCATTCCTCTGAGACATACCGGACCGCCTCCAGAGCATGCACCGTCTCATCTCTTTCTGTAACCTTGATTGTCCCAGTGCCGATGACCTTGCAAGCCGAGCCATCCACCATCTTGACATTCTCTTCTTCCTTTATAACAAAAGAGTTGAATAGCTCTTTTGGGAACATATATGAACCGTACTACCCGAATCAAATATCCAGCTTTTGCCTTGAGAAGTGTTATCTTCGTAGGAAGCCATTAATATTTCAGTATCCTCTACACCGCTCATTGCTATGCCTGCTTCTAGAGCTTGCCCTTCTTTTTTAATCACTCTTGCAGATGCTTACAGTCATTCTTCCAATGACCTTTCCTGTGACAAAAGTGACATGCCTTTGATGAGTTTGAACCTTTCTTTCCTTCTCTTCTTCTTTTTCTTCTCATGACCACCAAACCCGTTCATGCCTATTCCTCTTGATTTGGCCTTTTTCTAATCTCATTCGATAAGAGAGTTGACATGACCTCCTCTAAGATGAGAGTTTCCTTACTGTAGAGTATGGTGGTGACAATGTGATCATATGATTATGGAAGTGAACTAAGAAGTATCAACACCTTGTCCTCCTCGTCGATCTTGACATCAACAGCTAGAAACTCACGATGACCTTGTTGAAGAATTTTAAATGCTCCAACACCGCTGTCTCTTTATTTATGCGTAGCCCATATAGTTGTTTCTTGAGATACAACTCGTTAGAGAGGCTTTTAATCATATACAACATTTCTAACCTTGACCACAATTGTAAAGCGTTGGTCTGGAGGATACGGAGACATTACTGTGATGTATATCCGCAGGTCAGAAATACCCTCACATATACTAAGCATCAGTATAGGTAAAAAAAATCTGAGTACAAAGTACGTGGTGCTTTATACATTCCAACATACGAGTACAATTACAAATTTATTATAGAATGTGACATAATATTACAAGAATATTACATCACCTGATAGCACAAATGCGAGAATGTAAAGAGATATACAATAATGAATAGTACAAAAAGAGGCTCAGAGTTATAACAGAAAAACTCTAACGCCGAGCAGGGGGCCGGAAGGATAGGGTTTCAGAAGATTTGTCGATGATTCACGCTTCCGCTGCGCCACTCTGATCAGCGACAAGGAGAATCCACCAGATCCAGGCTCCGAAAACTTAACATAAGGATCCAGGGGAGTCGTAACTCCCCAATGAGTGGTGTTGTAAATCCCAAGTGGCGTGCAAAGATAAGCATACATGTATCGATAAATTTGAATAAAAGAGCATGCATTGAAAATCGTGTTGTGAGCACAAGCACACATGGACAGGAATAAGGCATCAAATGATGGATAAACTAATGTGACAAAACTAGTTGTACGAGTTCAGTAGATAGATTCATAAGGTTGATCCCTCGAGGGGATAATCCAAATAAGAAAACCCTCGTCTATATACCATATACCTCATGTCTCTATCGACTGAGTACGCATAACTTAAGCTGTCTACAATAACAACTAAATAGAACAGTATGAATCATCAGGAGATTATACGGTAACTAAGTATCTGTATAAATCAAGAATAAACAAGTCAGGAGATTGAGCACAGTAATACAAGTTTATTATTATGCATAAGACATGCTGTGTACAATAGGGAATAATAGAAGATTTGAGTAGTACACAGGCGGTCAAGTCAGGAATATAAAATATAATAATAGTAGTAGTATAATCGAAATCCAAATAAAACCTGATGAAAGCAAATATGGTAAAACCAGTAGAATAACCTAGATTACGGCTTCATGAGATAAGTACGTCGAAGGAATAATTCAAATAAAAAAACCCTCATCTATATACCATATATCTCATGTTGTCGTAATATGAATGTATATAATCCAAATTACAAAACACAACGAATTATTAATTAGCATCTTATTATTATTCGTCCTACCCATATATTTAAGTATGTTTTACCGGTACACATATATCTATATATGAGTAAGCCGAGGTTGTTATTGGAAGTTGATGAAAAACTGATAGCTCATACGTATAGTGGTTCCCGACCGCCCAGGACACAGCCAGTGGGGGCCTGAATCTCCCTAACACGCATCTTCTGGGTGCCTAAAAGCACCCTAAAATGAATCGTCAGTTTAGTATTTCTACCATTATAAGTAAGGCATCATATAGACATTTATCACTTCCTCCCATTCTCAGTGTACGTTGTCCTTTTTATTACTTATTAAGTATAATTATCAGATTACGGGAATTAGTAAGAACATAACAGGTCATAACAGGAGTATATATCAAGCATAACGGGAGTACATAATAAGAGATCAAGTACTACCTTCCCATAATATGATAATCATGAGTAGAGAATTAAACATGACAGGTATCAGGTTTTAACTTAACAATGACAAGTGATCAGGCAGGTGACAGGTGATAAGTGATACCTTAACAGGGGCAAATGTGAGCATCCAGGAGTCAGGTGATAATAGGCAAGTGACAACATATCAAGTGTAAACATGATAAGCGATACAGGAAAACAATACCGATATAAGAGATCGATACGAATACTAGAAAACCATGCAGTTTCAGGAAAAACAATATAAGTAAGATTTCAAACTCATTACAACCATTAATAGAGGAATCGAGAACTAGCAAGTATGTAAATGGCAAGCAAGTGAACATCTAAGCGAAGTTAAACAAGCTGGAGTGAAGCTAATGTATAACACTAGATGCTATCACGCTTAACATGGTTACCGCTCGTAGCACAGCTAAACGCATGTGTCGCAGTATGCGCATGAAACATCATACTACCGCTTACGGCACTGCCGTGCTCACGGGACAACTACGCTCGAATGGAGTTAGCGGTAAAGTGCTGACGTTAGGTCCGCCTACCAGGTGTAGCATATAAAAAGTCTAGAGGACTTTTAAAATCTCAGAGAGGTTGAACCCAAAGAAAAGCCCGGAGGCGAGGATACCTGCAGAAGGTGTTAGTACCGCACAACTGTTGACTGAGTTTTCCTGCACACAAAATATAATAATTTAGTTTCAAGAATATGATGTGCAAGTCTCAATTCTAATCCGCGGTAGCAAGGCTATGCGGGTCGTGATCCTCAGGGAGGGACTAGCGATGGAAGCGTTTGTAAGTTATCCCTAAAAATTTATCTTTTTTAATTATTTTGTTAGTCACAACGATATTTACAATGAAAAGTGGTAGAAAAGAATTTGAGATAGATGGAATAGAGATCTACACTAAAGAAAGAAAGAAAGAAAGATTACCTCTTCAGTCTGCTTACCGTTTGAACCGTTGCGATGATTTACCTTTTCTTGGAAGGCGTACAAGCATGGCGTATAGGATCGTCCGCCTTCCTAACTATGAAATAAAAGCAACTATGAAGACCTGTTCATCGCCATAGGCCATCAAGGTTCCTTCTTCGGCTAGGTATTCTCGAAGCAGTTGGATCTCATGGTGGGCAAGACATTAGAGAACAAATAGAAGGAAGTAAATACTGAGATACACAAGATTAAATAAGAAGAAAAGAAAATAAAACAATACAAAATAAAAGCAAACCTCGATTTGATTATTAAACAATGGTGGAAAAATAGAACTTACACTGACTGTCACCATCAGTACAAGTAGATCCCTTCCTCCATGAATACATCATCTCCTCTCAGTTTTTACAAAAAAATAGAAATTTACAATGGGGGAAACAAAATCTAACCTAGAAGAAGAAAAACCTAAAACCCTAGCTTTTGGCCCTTTGCTGGACTCTGGACTTTTCTGTGTGTTCTCTGTGTTACATCTGCAGGGATATTTATAGGTGCAGAAGGAGGTAGAGTCCTGGTACAACTCTCCCAAAAAATCTTATCTCCAGACTTGTGGCACTTATCCATAGAAGTTTAAATCTGTCCTGCAACTTGTTATCATATTGATCGCCGAAATTAGCTTATCTACGGACTGAATTGGAAAGTTTGATCAACATAAGAGTTGTAGGTCTTCAAGTCTTCTTTCTGTAGCATTTTTAATCATCAGATTTTCATATCTGTAACAAAAGTTATGATCTGAATACTAAAACCTGTACAGTCTGAATCCGAATTCTTTGAATTTTTATCTTTGCACTCTCTTTGACTTTTATCCTCATCTGCAAGTGTTTAGGGTTGAATAGAAGTCTATCCTTCCCTCTTCTTTGATATTTGCAACTTTAGCCCTTTTGTATTTGCACTTTGACAATTGATAATTGCACTTTTACACTTGGGCTTCAAACATGGGATTTTGGGCTCTTTTTAGGCTTTAATTCTTTCTTTTTATTATTTCGAGGCCTGCACACAATAAATTACAAAATATTAATAAATGTGCAGAATTAAATGAATAATATGAAAATGTGATGGTAAATGTTATGATAAAAATGCACTTTTCACTACCAATCACACCCCCACACTTATCTTTTTGCTCGTCCTCGAGTAAAAACAAAGAAAAAGAAAAAGAAAAGAAAAATTAATCTAACCTAACTCACTTTCGTAGGAATCACGGTTGCACTTAGCATGTGCAACAAGCCGTTAACCCCTAGGTTACCCTAGAGGACGAGTGTTGTCTCGTGAGGGTTTTCAGCGGATTACACCCACAAAATCCATAAAAAGAAAAATATTTGAATTATTATTGAAGAGACTAAGTAGTCTATAAGTTTTAGTATCCTCATTTTTATTCATTCTTAGACTTAGTCTTTATAAAGTAAATTGTTTTCATTTTAGGTAAGGGTCAAAATTGAACTTCTAATATAGTCTTTTTCGTTACCAAAAATCATATGCATCCTTGTAACTTGGCTAGGAATTCCTTAACTTGGACTCTCATGCCTCTTTAATTTTTTCTCTTCCTTTTTTTTTAATTTATTTTTAATATGTATAACTCATCTAATTTTCTTTCGTGTAAGCATCAAGGCTTCTTGAGGCCCTCATACCTAACTAATTGACTTTTAGATGTGTTAATACATATATAAGTAATTTTTCCTTAATTTCCTTAGGCTTTCTAATCCACCCATGTAACGAACTTAAAGTCGATGACTCCCAAACCGGTTGGCTTTAGGGCACCAGGTGAGAAAACACCCCGCGGACTCAAATTCGAGTGAACTAGGCCCCAAAACTAAGGACTTTATTTTATTTACTCACCTTTAGGCATGAATACTTATGCTTCTTGAGGCACATGTATCAGCTTAATTGGTGATTTTTTTTCTTTTTTTTTCTTTTTTTTTTATGAGGCACAAGGTCTTTGTCTTAGAATCCTAGATATGCATTTGGTATGCACATTTCATTAAGGTAAAAATCAAGACTAATTATTTATTCAATTTCTCTCCTATACCTAAAAATTAAACAATTTATTTATTTTGACCAAGTTTTTAGAAATCCTAATCATGATTTTCCTAATCCTTAAAACTAACTTAGATTTCTTTCAAAAAAATAAGTCAAAATACTGTCCTTTTTATAACATTTTTTTTAATTTTTTTTAATTTTTTTAAAAGCAAATTTTGTTAGTGTCTACTTATGTTAGTATGTTAGTAAAGCCCACCCCCACACTTATCTCATGCATTGTCCTCAATGTATGAATGAATGCATATATGCATGAAACAGAACAAGGGAAGGCGGAAGTTACCTTAAGGTGGTGGTTCCGGAGGTGGTCTAATTGGTCCACGAAATGCGGCCCAATCAAGATAACAGATAATTTGGTGGAACCCACCAGAAATTTTCCTTACATAACCCACTAAAATATATGTATAATCAATTTTTAGTATTTCCACCCCATCAAATTTCCAAATTTCATAATAAATTTCAGAGTTAATTGTCTCAACCTCCTTGTCCCAAAATGGAGTATGAAAAGATGGAATTATTATAGGTGCGGGAACGAATACCGACTCAAGGAAGATGCTTAAATCAAGTAAGGGCTCAGGAGTCGGGCTAGGTTCAAGAATTGAGTCCAAGTCAAGAAATTGAAACTCAAGTCCACAATCTTCTTCCCACAATAGAATGTGACCTAATATGGGTAATATCTCTTTACTTCCAATATTAAGGAATTCTAGCTCATCGCCATACAATTCTTCAAAACTAAGGTCAACATCTTCCGTCAGAATTGTACAATCAGTTTCAGAAGTAAAGAGATTGTGAGAATCTAGGTCGCATATCTCATTGGGTTCAATATAATAAAAAGAACTTGCCAATTTATCCATAGGATTTTCAAAATTGCACAATTGGTCAAGTTCAATATGATCATCTAAAATGGGTGATTCAATTTCATTATGAATTGGAATAGGATCTAATGTTGACTCGGGAAAAGTGAAATCAGGTGGAGACACTGGAGTCATTATTGGATCAGGAAATAAAATTGAATCATCGAGTGGAAGATCATGATCATATTCATGCTCAAGTTCTATTTCAGGAAAGGAGAAACTTGCCATATTATCAAGAATTGGAGTTTCGACAAGTTCAAATGATGGCACTGAAATAGAATCTTGTTGTCCAAAGCAACTTGGTTCATCGGCTCTAAGAGAGTGGTCAGCAAAAGCAGAAATGGCCGAACGGTGAGAACGTAATGATTGAACCATCAGATCTATGTCACGATCACGGGCTAATCTAGCTTGAGTCATGGCTGCAAGCATCCCTTCATAGTTGATAGGTGCATCGTGTTGTGATTGGACTTGAAAGGATGAAGTGTAATCGTGATGAAATTGTGAGTCGGTGGACTCACGCATTATCATGTCTCCTATAGATGGTAATTGTTGCTTGGACTCATGCATACTTATCATTTTCCCGATAGATGGTAGTCTATTCTGACTGGGTGGATCTAAGTATGACTCATTGAAAGAATGTGGACTGGGTGGAGACTGAGGACAAGTCGGTTGAAAATTGGACTCGGGGGACTCGAAACCCCATGAACTCTGTGACGAGTTGAAAGTATGAAAATCATGGTCATAAGATGGGGGGTATGGGTTATAATTATTCGGATAAGACCATTCCTGCACACTAGATTGGTCAAAGTTATGATATGCCGGGTTGGTAATATTCGAAAAATAGTTAGGTGTGTAATATGGATTAAAGTTGGAAAAATTATTATTATATGCCATATCACACCAACACAAACAAACAAACAAACAAACAAACAAAAAGAAAAAAAATTCTATCCTAAGTTAGGGTAGACCTGTGACCTAGACGACTCCTAACTGGTTAGACTGTCCACGGGAGGTAAGGTGCAGACTTTGACCACAAGTTAATCAGCCAGGTCAGGGCAAGAGTGGTGGGAGGTTTTCCGTCAAAGACGTTCCTTAATTAAATAACCACCAATCTTCGGGCTTTCGGCCCTCAATCCCCTTCCTAGACACTGATTTGGCAAGAGTCAACTTCCAGCACCGTTCCCCCTTAGGATAATCTCCTATTGAGCCCGAGATGTCCCTAGGGCCAACGTCTACTAATTTTTAAGTTAGGCTTGGGTTAGTGAGTGCTTGGGATATGATTTTTGGGCTAAGGAAGGGTGATGAAATCCCCACCTTATCTTGTTAATGGGTTATGCCCTTAAGATGAATTAGTGCAAGTGTACAAGATAAATAGATAGAATCACTCAAAGCAGAAAATCAACCAAGAGATGAGTCCTATTCTACATGCAATACGTACGTACCTTGCTTCTCCAGCACTCTTCAACAGTAAAATAAAGTAATTGAAAAGACACGTGCCTAATATGCAAATGTCTAATCAATTTTTATTTTTAACAACAAATAATTTACTGTTGAATTATTAGCAATTTACAGGTATATCACAGAACAAAACAGAATAGAGCAGTAAACAGAATTTACAATTTGCAGCAACCTGCAAAAAGTTGAATCAGTAGTTCTCTACTTTTGCCGCGTTTCCGCGGCTCTGGCCGCGGATCCGCGGCAATACAGTAGGTTCTGTTGCTCTGCCTTCGAGGGCAGAGGCACAGAATAGCTGTATGTCCACTGCTGCTGCTATGTTTCTGTTTCCTGTTCTCCAAACCTGCAAACAGAAAAGAATAAAAGAATAGTTAATATATTTTTTTTTTAGAGATAAAAACTTACCGTCCCTCCCCGGCAACGGCGCCAATTTGTTTGATCGAGATTTCCTGCACACAAAATGTAGTACCTTAGTTTCAAGAATATGATGTGCAAGTCTCAATTCTAATCCGCGGTAGCAAGGCTATGCGGGTCGTGATCCTCAGGGAGGGACTAGCGATGGAAGCGTTTGTAAGTTATCCCTAAAAATTTATCTTTTTTAATTATTTTGTTAGTCACAACGATATTTACAATGAAAAGTGGTAGAAAAGAATTTGATATAGATGGAATAGAGATCTACACTAAAGAAAGAAAGAAAGAAAGATTACCTCTTCAGTCTGCTTACCGTTTGAACCGTTGCGATGATTTACCTTTTCTTGGAAGGCGTACAAGCATGGCGTATAGGATCGTCCGCCTTCCTAACTATGAAATAAAAGCAACTATGAAGACCTGTTCATCGCCATAGGCCATCAAGGTTCCTTCTTCGGCTAGGTATTCTCGAAACAGTTGGATCTCATGGTGGGCAAGACATTAGAGAACAAATAGAAGGAAGTAAATACTGAGATACACAAGATTAAATAAGAAGAAAAGAAAATAAAACAATACAAAAATAAAAGCAAACCTCGATTTGATTATTAAACAATGGTAGAAAAATAGAACTTACACTGACTGTCACCATCAGTACAAGTAGATCCCTTCCTCCATGAATACATCATCTCCTCTCAGTTTTTACAAAAAAAATAGAAATTTACAATGGGGGAAACAAAATCTAACCTAGAAGAAGAAAAACCTAAAAACCCTAGCTTTTGGCCCTTTGCTGGACTCTGGACTTTTCTGTGTGTTCTCTGTGTTGCATCTGCAGGGATATTTATAGGTGTAGAAGGAGGTAGAGTCCTGGTACAACTCTCCCAAAAAATCTTATCTCCAGACTTGTGGCACTTATCCATAGAAGTTTAAATCTGTCCTGCAACTTGTTATCATGTTGATCGCCGAAATTAGCTTATTTACGGATTGAATTGGAAAGTTTGATCAACATAAGAGTTGTAGGTCTTCAAGTCTTCTTTCTGTAGCATCTTTAATCATCGGATTTGCATATCTGTAGCAAAAGTTATGATCTGAATACTAAAACCTGTACAGTCTGAATCCGAATTCTTTGAATTTTTATCTTTGCACTCTCTTTGACTTTTATCCTCATCTGCAAGTGTTTAGGGTTGAATAGAAGTCTATCCTTCCCTCTTCTTTGATATTTGCAACTTTAGCCCTTTTGTATTTGCACTTTGACAATTGATAATTGCACTTTTACACTTGGGCTTCAAACATGGGATTTTGGGCTCTTTTTAGGCTTTAATTCTTTCTTTTTATTATTTCGAGGCCTGCACACAATAAATTACAAAATATTAATAAATGTGCAGAATTAAATGAATAAATATGAAAATGTGATGGTAAATGTTATGATAAAAATGCACTTTTCACTACCAATCAACAACACACATATAGAATATCGTCTACACTATTACAAGCATTACTCATAGGTACATACATATACAATACTAGGCTCTCGGTCACTTATAAATATATGAGCACATCTCAATACAAAACGTAAATACAGATACAAATACATAATACAAATATAAGTCGACCCGACGAAGCGGGGAAGTCCAAAAGAAAAGTGAGAACACTCGTCTAAATAAGGAAAACGTCGTGAAATCCCTGATCTCCAGAATTCACGTACCAACGCGTAAACACGTTCAATATAATAAATATTACATTATAGAGAAGGAGAGAGAAGGAACTAGAAGAAGAGAGAATGAAGACGCGGGAGTCGCAAGCGTGGGAGCCGCGTTGCGAAGATGCTACAAATGCGGGTTTGAGACTCACGTTTAAGCCAGGACATGAGAAGAACGCGAACATCGGCATGAGCTTCGCATCATGTTGATACAATAATGTGAGGATCGCGTTATATACATATCAAGAACGCGAAGATCGTGTTAAGAAATTGTTTAGACATGGGGGTGAACTCGGCATCTAGCAATCAAACTCAAGAGACAGAGAGAGGTAGGGAGATGAGAAAGTGAGATAGACAATAGAAAGAGAGAGAAAGAGTGTGTATGAGAGAGAGAGAGAGTGAGTGTGTGTGTGTGACGCAGGGTTATGAGGGAGAGAACGAGACGCAGGGGTGAGAGAGTGCTGAGATCAGTGAAGAGAAATTAGAGAAGAAAAAAAGGAAAGAAAGAAAGAACAAAAGAAAGAAGGGAAAAAAAAGGAAAGGGAATAAGAAAGGGAGAAGGGGGGTAAAGGCTGGCCATCACTGGCCGATTGGCGCCGGCTGTCTGGCTGGCGGCCAAGGGCGGCAGCCCATGGGGCAGCCCAAACCTAAGCAAGAAAGGGTGCAAGTCTAGTACAAATTGGAATTTTGGAGTTTTAAAAACGGTGTTTTAGAGAGCGAAGGAATAGCTTGATGGAAAGAGTATTCCGATGAGAAGAAGATAACGTGATTGGTGGTGGCGGTGGCGGTAAAAATTATGATGAAGATGGTGGTGGAGATGGATTTCTGGGGGAAGAAGAAGAAGGTAGTGGTGGTGGTGTTGAAATGGAGGAGATGATGGAGGGAAGGATGGTGAAGGAGTTGGTGGTGGCCTAGAAACACAGCCAAGGGGGAGGCACGACTGCTTGTTTTGCTGCTGGTGCCGTTGGCTCTTAGTTGGCTGGAAGAAGAAGAAAGAAAGAAGAAAATAATGAAAGAGAGAAAAAAAGAGGGGATATATATATATATATAATATATATATATATATATATATATATATATATATATATATATATATATATAGACTTGTATCCTTTCAAAAGGATTTGATCCCGGATCCTTCCCACTCAAATTCAACCCTCCAACATTCGAATACAAGATCCACTCCGTTGAAGTTGATCTATACTATTTCAAGTATCTATAAACCAAAAATCAAGTGTTTTAAATACTTTTTGCCCATCCATCAAGCGACGCAAAATGGACGGCCGAAAGTAGTGAGTTGGTTAGATCTATGTATTTAGACATACAAATTCTCGATCCGGCCATTTCATTATGATCTAAACATTTAAAAACCCCTATAAACTAATTTTTGTTAGATTTAAATGTTCTACACCGTTAAACTAACCAACTCACTATTTAGGCCGTCCATTTTTCCCCTACTTGATGGATAAGCAAAAAGTATTTAAAACACTTGATTTTTGGTTTATAGATACTTGAAATAGTATAGATCAACTTCAACGGAGTGGATCTTGTATTCAAATGTTGGAGGGTTGAATTTGAGTGGGAAGGATTCGGGATCAAATCCTTTTGAAAGGATACAAGTCTATCTCTCTCTCTCTCTCTCTCTATATATATATATATATATAGGGAGATGATCCTTTAAGAACGGTTCTCACGGATTTCTGTGAGAACTTTCACGTGGGTCGTCGGATCTGATAGATCAAATCAAATAAAACTAGATCTCTATCAGATCCGACGACCCACGTGAAAGATCTCACATGAATTCGTGAGAACCGTTCTTAGGGGATCAACTCACTATATATATATATATATATATATATATATATATATATATATATATATATATATATATATATATATATATATAAAAGGGAGATGGAGATTATTACAAGTTTGCCACTTCCAAAAATCCCAAGTCGACATCTAGCTAGACCCGTGTCTGGCTAATTTTAAGCTAGACATGGAGATCAGTCCCGCGTCTCAGTAGAAAACGCGAGCCTCGCATTTGACAGAGGAGATAGAAAGTCATGCTAATTTGATGAGAGTTGATTTGAAGGACATTATATGCAGAAAAAAGAGAATCTCAGTATTAAAAATCTGGCCCACATCTGGTTGAACCTTGCATCTGGAGAGGAGATAAAAATGGAAAAAAGTATAAATATAATATTTGAATAAAATTTTGGTATCTGGGAAAAAACCAAAAACTTCAGAAAAGTCTAGAAAATGAAGTTACTCAGAAAGCTTCTCAAAATTTTTTAAAAATAATAAATATTATTTTAAGATGTTTGGTGAAATTAGATTTCAGGAATTCAATCTCATTTTTAAAATAAAAATCCTGGAATCAACTGTTGATACCGGTTACATCGGGTCGGCCGAATTTTTATAAATTCAGAAAAATTTCCAAAAATGCATTTATATAGAAAATATGATTTTAAGAGATAATGTAAAAGTAGTATTTAAAAATTTAACTCTATTTGTAAATTAAATCTGGGAATCGATCAGCGGCACTAGTTAACACCAGTTTTGAAGATTTGCAATTTAATCCAGAAAAATTTTAGAAAATCATAAAAAATCTAAAATATTAGAAAACGAGGTATGAAACTAAAATTAGTCAAACTTGAACACTGATTAGACCAAATCAAGTAATATTCTAGGATCGGGTCTCATGTTTATACTCGGGCTCACTCCGAGTCCACGAATCCAGATTAAATGCAAAACGACCGCATAAATATTCATAAAACAAAAACAAATAGAGAAAGTAAATAAAAAATATGATCAAAAAATCTGAATACGTAACTGAGTACGTACTCCGAGAATGGGGTGTTATAACAATCCTGTAGCCATTTTTTCATTCATTACGGTGTACATCACCTCGTTTGCGGGGCATAGTTGGATCGTGCCTGCCACCTTTAAATCTATCTCTTCACAATTCTCGTTTGATGTACCTGCAGATTTTGATAAGTTACCCTGTAAAGTCTTGTGAAGTCCCTGTAGCGCTAGCAAAACCTTCACCCTTTTTTGCCTTAAACAAAAGTTTTCTTTGCTATTGAACTTCTCGACCTCAAGCTTTGTCGTAAAACTTTCTATTTTTTGACATATCGCCTTTCATCAATCTTTAGCTTTGATACCACTATTATGAAATTGATATGCTCTGATACCAATTGTTACACCCAAGATCGATGTTTGCGAAACTTGATAATATGATCAGTACTTACAAAAGAAAACTATTATAAAGAAAATTGGCAATACCTAGACAAAGAGTAATAAAAACAACACGAGGATTTAATGTGGTTCGACTTAAACTTGGCTCACATCCATGGAAGAGAATTTGAGAGAGCTTTATTAATAACTTGATATAAAGAGATCTAATCTCCCTCTTGATGTAATAAGAGTATTTACCTTTCTTCTTAATCTAGACCTAGATTATAAGAGTATTATCTTATCTCTATGCGCCTTCATTTTGCTCCTCTCTTTCTTGACTTCCTTCCAATCTTCTTGATATTCTCCATCTTTTTCTCCATGAGATCAGCTTAATTTAGGCAATTACAATGCTGTGTTATAGCCTCTATTTATAAAATTTTATAATGCAACTCCTATTAGGAATATGAGATAATCTTGGTCATTGAATTCTTGAAAAATCTTGATCAATTCTGTTAGGAGTTGATCTTCTTGATCTAGATCCTTTAATCTTTAAAAATAAACCCTTCATTGAATGGAAACTGAGTCCTATTTATACTCAACCAGAAAAGAAATCGGCGCCTGAAAAGAAAATTGATTCTGCTTCAGAAAATGCCCCTTATAATCGACCAGTACTTTGGCCAAATCGACTAATCTTTTCCATTAATCAACTAATAGTTTATTTAGTTGACTATTGTAAACTGTCTCCTTTCTATATTTGTCTCTACATCTGTCCTAGTCGACTAAGCTTGTGTGTTATTCGACTAATAGGCCTTATAGTCGACTAATCAGCACCTACATGGTTTGCTTTTTCTTGCTTCAAGTCATCATTTTCTCTAACTTGATTGGATCTTCTTAAACCATCGTCTCCTCTTAAAAATAAGGCAAAATCCTAACGGTAAGGACGTGGGAAAGTGAGAAAGCCCATTTACCACTTTCCTTGTTTGTTTTGAACTAGAAATGGGGAATGGGAAATTCCCTTTTTCTTTTTACACCTCCCTTTTACACTATCATTTTCACACTTTCAAGTTGTTACAGTTAATTTTGTGGGCATGTAAATCTCACTTGTAATAAGTTTTAGCTCAAAATAATTAATTTGTTGCATATAAATCTCACTTGCAGTCTAATTGCAATCCAAATATATTATTTCAGAATTAATATTTAATTTTATATTATTTTGTGATCAACTTTGTGGTCAATTTTTTCACTTTCACTTTCACATTACTAACCAAATACCAGAAAATACAATATATTTTTTTACTTACACTTTTATATTATAATCAAAATCAGAAATGAGAATCACACAAATCACAATTTTTCACTACACTTTCACATTTCCCATCTTCATTTCCCACTCAAACATTTTCCTCCCACTTCCATCAAACCAAATAGGCCTTAGAAAAAACCTATGACTAAATGAAGAAAATAATATCAAACTTTTTTTACTTTATCAAGTTTCAGAAAAGAACATTATCAACTTTTCAAAATCTTGAACATATTAATATATTTTTCTATCTTATTTCTTTTTGGATAAGCACATGATAGCTATCAATTGATAATATTTGTATATTATCTCATACTTAAATTTATACAAGCATTAATGAAATATTTTCATACTATCTCGTATTATAGACAAATCAAATTTTGTTTACGAAGTATAGTACACTATTTGATTAAAAAAATGATTTGTTGATAATACTAATTAGCGTAAGACAATTACATACTAATTTCCTTTTAATCTTTTTTTAACGAGTATAGCATGTGTCTGATATACTAATATATATTTTTCACTGGATTGAATTGTGAATGTAGTACTACAATGGTTACAAGTAAAATGAAAAGAAGATCTATTCTAAATCTGTTAGCATAATGAGTAAGGAAAAATTTACTCTTTTTCTCTTTTTTCTTCTCTTTTCCTTTTGTCTTTGATGTGTATATGCTATAATGTTGGAAATACACATGTTCTTAGCAACTATGGAAATTTTCTTTTCCCAAAATAAAAATGAAAAAAGAACTATGGATTTTTCGCTCATAAATACTTTCCATGTATTCTTAGCTAATGATAAATGCATAAGGAAGGAACATGCATAGATATCGTGACTCAATAAAACTAATCGTTACCAATGCCGATCTATTATTTATTTTCTAACGGATATTTAAATCATGGTTCATGCTGCATCCACAAATTCTCAGTATACTGGCAAGCTACGAAGTAGATGCAAATAACCACACAAAATTACCGATGTTTTGCATCTGTACATGCAATTGTAATGCAATTGTATGATGATGTTGTTGTGTTGCACAGAACCACACGATGTTCATGATTCTATGTCAATGATGATATCCCTCCTGTGTATAAGTCCAAGATTGTTTTAGGTTCTAATGAATCTCTCCCGTATACACTTGGGTTTTTTGTATGATCTATAATATTCGCAAATTTAGAAAACTTTTATTATAGTACATTCAATTTTTTGCGCCACTTGATTGGTTTTTCAACTCATACATTGAATCTGAAGTGTACATAGCCAATGCCACCTAGCACTCGATATGTAATTTTTTGAACGTTGCTCATTTATTCAGTGAAGATATTTAGTTTTGTCTTACCATTTATGCTATAATGCCTAAACGCCGATTGCTATTAATATTAGGACGCAGATGATGTACCAAGCCATACCGTTGAATCCTTCTTCATACATCCCTCTCTATTTAATCCCAACTAAGTAAAAAGCTTCCACATATTTTATTCCCTAAGAGGCAACATGGGAAGGAAGAAGAAGACCACTCAAGGTCGCAAAAAAATTGCGATTGAGAAGATTGCAAGTGAGGAGGCACGTCATGTGTGTTTCTCAAAGCGTCGTAATGGCCTGTTCACCAAGGCTGCTGACTTGACCACTCTTTGTGGGGCTGAGGTAGTGGTCGTGGTGAACTCTCCAGCAGGTAACCCTTATTCCTTTGGTAGCCCAGGAGTGTATGAGGTTGTTGATCGCTTTTTGTCAGGAAATTTGGTGCCATCTGGCTCAAGCAGCCTGCATCAGGCACACCGCGTGAACGTGACTCGGGAGCTGAATCTGCAGTGCATGGAGATATCTCGACGAATGGAGATTTCCAACACAAAGAAGTTAATGATGGAGTCACGACTGAAGGCTTTGGTTCAGAAGAACCCATTCTGCAAATTGTCTGATGAGATTGAAGATCTCGGGCTAACGCAACTCAAGCAGGTGGAGGAATTGCTCAAAGGCCTTAAAATGAGAATCGAGGGAAGGGTTAGTGAGCTGATGAGAGGTGGAGGTGCTTCATCTTCAAATGTCATCATGTCTGGAAACCCTACAGGGAGGATGGATCAGTTCGCATTTGGAAATGGTCAGACTTACTTGGCTAGTCATTTTGGTTATGGTCATGAGTTTTATTGATTGGAAGTCAAATCAGTTCAATCGCAAGCAAATGCTAGTTATGGAATAATTGAACATTTATAATTGTTGTATGCTTTAATGTTGTTTATGTACTTTTTTATTTCTTATGCCTTCTTCATCTTTGCATTTAATATAGTTGTGACTATAACTTTCTATTTGATATATGAGAGTGATGGTTTTATCAAAAACATATTCAGTCTTAGTATGAATATGAACTTTATGGTAATTTAGATCAGAGAACATAAGGAATTTTTGTTAAGTCAAGCCTTCAACTGTGTCAACTTTTCTTTAGCTGTTGTTGTATATTTATGCTAGTAATCTTGCCATAACTTTTAAATATTACTGTTAATATTAAAAGTTGTCTTGTTCTAAATATATATTTCTTGTAAGGAATAATTATATTTTGAAATGTACTTTAAACCACTATTCATTTTGGATTTTTTATCAAAGCCTAGTTTTTATGAATATAATAGTTAAATCATGAGAGCCTTGTTTATTATCTTCGTATCAATCATCTTTCCTTAAAAAAGAGTAAAGTTTTTAATGTGATAAATACCAATAAAATAAAGAGAGAAACTGAAACAATCATATTTTCTATAAGAAAGAATGTTTTTTTAGTGGATTATATTATGTGATTGTTGTGGATGACTATTACTTTTGTAGTCTTTTCGTGGAGGGGTAACTCTATATGATCTATATGAAAAAGATATTTTGGCTTATTTTAGAACTGAACAAATGTTGTTCTTTTTAACATAAATTATGTTAAATGATCATTGATGTTAACAATAAAGAGAATTTATCTTAAAAATTATCTGTCATTTTATCATTTGTAAATTTAATTTATTTTCTTTGTGAGTATAACTTATTATTTTTTCCTGATTAATTTTGAATATATATCAATTAAAATCTTCAACTTGCTTATCAACATACAAAAGCCATATATTTTATATTACAATTTTTTTTCTTTTGACCAAAATGTTTATCAACTGTAATGGTTCTTTTATAAAATAAGATAATTTTCAAATATAATTTTACAAGTCCATTTAATTTGATCCAAAATGTACCCTAATTAATATACAGAAAAATCATCTTAAAATTTTTCCTTATTTTGTTCCAATAATTGATAATTGATTTAGAACATGCATAAAAGTAGTGCTGAGAATAATTGTTATATTATTTTTTTCCACATGTGACCAAGTAAAAAGATAAATTATACGAGATTCGATAATGCGAGTATCAAAATGCTTAAGATAAACTTGTGCTTCTAGACATGCCTCATATAGTTAATTACTTATATTATCTTTTTGATGCTGTAGCTACTAGGTATAATTTAATATTTTTTTAGTAAAATAATTATTTAGGCATGCACATGCATAATAATTTTCATAAATAATTTTTTATAGAAACATTTATTATTCTCTTTGACAGCTCTACGTCTTTAATAATTTAATGATCAGTTTGATGTTTTGATCAAAACAAAATATGTTATTTGTAAATAAATTAGACGATATAATAGTTTATTATTCTATTGAAGTTTTATGGTTTGAAAAATCATAAATTAGACACAGATTTCCCATCAAGTAAAGCTGCATTAGTTTTTCGGTGAACATTGTATTTAATTTTATCATATGATTATTAATTATACCTATATATGTACTACTTAGTGATATAAGTGTGAATTTTGTTCTAAAGTAGTAACTACATCCATATAACAAAGTAATATAATGATCGAAATAATTACGTACTTGATAAAGATATCTAATTAATAATACTTTGTTTAAATCATAACTTACATCTTTAATTATAAGAATTCTTGTCTCCTTGTCAAAAGTACGATAACTCCTTTAGATATAGTGCTAACGTACAAAGTGCAGCTATTTACACCCGCAGAATTGCTTAACACACCCATATTTTAAGAATAAAAGTTATTGGACAGTTTTAACATTAAATCAAATGACCAAAATAGATATTAATTAACTCTAATATTATAACTAGAGGAAATCCTATTCCTAAACATACACAAATAATTGATAGATACAATCATCAATATCTTATTTCTATTCAATCCTGCTTCTTTTTAATTCTTTAAATATATGCTTCTTTTCCACTTACACAGACCTTAAAAATTTTCTTGGTGTCTATACCATCAAAAAAATTCCTTATTGAAAGCTATGGACAAATAAAGAATATCATGAGAGCATTGCAATGATCACAAAATAAGTTTTCTCCCTATAATTTATTAAATTAAATTGTTTTCTTCAAATTTCATCACAATTAGAAAGAGATGGCAGAACTGTGATCGTTGTGGAGAATTATGATCTGTTGCTATAGCGTTCAGGAATGGATCCAACGGCTTGAGCATGTCGATCAGTCCAAGAAGCTCGTAATGCCCTCAAACCCTAATTCTCCTTTTCTAGGGGGTTTTCTCTTATTTTTTATTTCCTTTTGTTTCTGTCATAATGGTGATGATCTACATGATGGGCTTCGTGAATTATGTTTATTCCGTTGATGGGCATCTGTTAGATTTTTATTTGTTTTGAGAAAGAAACGAAGAGAATTAAGAGAGAAGGGGGGAGAGAGTTTTATGATAAATGAGAGAGGGTTGAATTGGTATTTTAAAATTTTAATTTGATTTAGGTTGTGAAGGATAATTAGAAAAAATAAGGGGACGTGTTTAAAAATTTTATAGGTGTTATAAATATATGAGTGTGTTAAGCTTAACCCCCCGTTCCCAAAATATATATTTAGATACATATTCTGATTTTTGATCATATTTTTTATTTTCTCCCAGCATTTGTTTTGCTTTGTTTTTATTTGTGCGGTTGTTTTGTATTGGATCCTGATTCGTGGACTCGGAGTCAGCCGTAGTCTGAACTAGGGACCCAATCCTATTGTATTACTTAATTTGGTCTTTCTGCTAGTGAGATTTGATTAGTTTCAGTTTCAAACATTATTTTTCAATATTTTAAATTTTTCATATTTTTCTAAAAATTTTCAGAATTATTCTGCAAAATCTTCAAAACCTGTGTCGATCGTTATCGCCGAAAAAATTTAGAACCAGATTGAATTTCTTGAATCTGATTTCATCATGCATCTTCAAATAATATTTTTTTTATTTTTAAACATTTATGGGAACGTTTCAGAAATAGTCAAATTTTACCCGATTTAAATAAAATATTATTTACCAATTATTTTCCTTTCTTACTTTTTCCTTCACTTCTCCTTTACTTATTTCCTATTTTATTCTACTTATTTATTATTTAATAATATATATTTTTACCTATTTTATCATTTTTCTTTTCTTTTCCTTCTTTTTCTCCTTTTCTTTCTTCTTTTTTTCCTTTTCTTTTTCCTTTTCTCTTTCTTCCTTTCTTTCCCTACCTGCTCCCCTGGCTCCCGATCCCTCTGCTGACAACAACACCCAGCATCCCACTCCTCCAGTGTACCTCCCCCTCTTTCCCCTTCTCTTTCTTTTCCTCTTTCTTTCTATCTTTCTATCATTTCCTATCTTCTTTCCTCTTTCTCCATCTCTGTCATGCTCCACTTCTCAAAATACACAAAATTGAGTACTTGACGAGAGTCGGTGATGTATTCTTAATAAAAATACGCTAAATCTCAATGTATTAAAACAAAACATAAAGTTTACAACTTATTCTAGCATTCAAGAGTAAGTACAATAATGTCTTGAAAGTTCACTTATTATAAACATAACAAGAATAGAACCAAAAATACTAAAAGTTCTCACGAACTGAACTGCGGATGAACTACTGGAGATCTGCAATGAGCTCAAAGTACTTCTGGTCCTGCATTGTCCTCCGATCTGGATCTGAGCATAGCAAACTCAGGGTCGTCAATAAGCAACCTAGTGAGTGATAAAATAAAATAGGAAGATGCATATGCATGTAACGTTGCATATTATGAAAGAAAGTTATACATGATAAGGTTAGAATAACATGCAAAGCAATAAATGAATAGTAACTAAACCAGTCAATGATATAGTGAAGGGTACCTCAGGTCATGAATATAATCAATGTCTATCATAACATACATGCAGATGCCAGGTTCAGTTTATAATGTCAATGTAAGAATTCAGTTTTTTATTATTAATTATGTCAGCGAACACTAATTGCCATATGTAATAGATACATCCTATACTACGCCTATTATACATGTCAATCATGGTTCTAAGTTATTGAAACTGATCGTTTGGAGATATTGTCTGTGTTTTAGGTGGGTCCTGTGCATACCCAGGACCACGACCCAGACTCCTGGCGCTGAACCAGGCCCTACCACAAGGTAGCCAGGAACATGTATAACAGGTTAGGTACATGTATAACATGTATAACAGGAACAAGAACAGGACGGCGTGCCAGTCATCCTACGGGAACCCTGCAGTGGAACCCTCTTTTGGCTGTGCAATGTAAATCCTAGGTCCACCCAAAATACAGACGTTATCTCCTCTATCAATTTCTCTGATCCCAGTGTAAGTTGTTTAATATCATATCATTAGTTATCAAGATTATTAATGTACATGTTACCTAAAATTTATCGGGATAACTCGGTAATGATAACAGTAACAACATCAAAAGCGATCGTGATACATGTATAACAGGATATATATGTTGGTGAACATGATAAGCAGGATGAGGTTGTTATCGTAAAATAATATTTTTCTCAGTAGTTAGCTAACATGGACATGATGGTCATCAGATAAATATTACAAATGTCATCCCAGTGAGTTTTAGTGGTAAAGTCCTAACTAATGTCATGTAGTGATCATGAAAGTTTATTACTAAGAACAAGTGAACTCAATTACATGCAGGAATACATAAATATACAATAGGTAATACATGGAGGTAATTCATGAAACTATAAAATTTCTAAATACTAAAAAACTAGCTTAATCCTTTAAATCACCTTTATAGCATTATTACATAACTAGAAAAAAAATCATTTTTCACAAAAAAATTCTTGTTTAACTGAAGGAGAAAAGCACTCACCTGAGCTAGATCACAATCCAAAACACTGAAATCCTAAGATTCCGATAAATCTACATAAATTGTTTCAATAGAAATTGTTAGGATCTCTTATTTTTTAAATCTTGATTAATTAGCTTAAGGTTGGAAATATGATTCTCTGAATTACATGAAATTAATAAGTTTAATTTGACCAATTTTAGATTTTCTTTTGTTGGGTTTTTAAATACTTTATAACATTAAATTTCTTAACGGGTTCAAATTTACCATTAAGTAAAATTGACTTTAAAGGGGGTAATCTGATTTAATTTATGTTGCTATTCCTCTGAAAATTTTATCATAGAAAGTAGAAGAATTGTAAACTGTTATTTATATTTTTATCTCTTTTTTTGATATTTTAACTAATTATTTTAATTGTTTTTCTGCAGGTTAACAAATCTGAATTTTTCACTTGGGTCGGGTTCTGTCATGCGGGTATGGATCCAGAAGAGGCAGCCAATGCAGAGCTGGGCTAGAACAGGTTGTGGGCCTCTGCAATTATCCAAAAAAAAAATTTCTCTGGGAATTTGCTGCACAGAAGCTGGTTCCCTGTGCAGCCCAGCCCAGGCCAGGCCCAGTGTGGCCTGGCCGGCCTGGCTCTATACAGACCCAAGCGGTCTGTGCAGTAGCGGCTGTGTTTGTTTTTTTCATTTCTTTTTTTTTCAAATTTCTAAATTGTAGAAATGTTTAAAAGGGTGTGTAAATTTAGATATGTATTTGTACATTCTCACATATATTTTAATTGGATTTTGAATTGGTTTTGATGTATAAAAATTTCAAGGATGACCCTTGTATAGACATGGTATTGATTTGACTATTTGTATCAATTAAATTATGGAAAACGGTTTTACTTTCTTGAATTTTTTATTTGCTCAAATCAAGGCTTTGTGGAGTATTAAAATAATGATCCTATAAAATTTTATTTGGTAAGTTTCTAGGAACCAATAAATATATTGCGGTGAGTTTTGCCATACGGGTATAGATAAGTTGAGTAGTGGATTGCTGAAATTAGTAAATTTTTTTTGTGGTTCTACTTTAATTTAATTTTTTTAAAAAAACTAAAATTAAATTCACAATCTAGATCTACTTACTTGAGTTGTTCCTCCTTTCTTGCTCCTCAATCCTTGTACCTTGAAACCCCTTTTCGTTCATGATCCGCTTGAGAAGGAAGGAAAGATGAAAGTGGGGATAGTTTGGATTAGGATTTTCTCTTGAGGTAGAAGAGAAAGAAAATATATGGCTCTTTATATAGGTTATTAGATATTTTAGAAACCTGAATTCCAGTTATGTTTAGATTACTTAATTTAGTTGTTCAGATAAGAATTGAAGATTGCTAAAAATTTCAAAGAGATTCGGTTTAGATTTGAAAATTATAGATTGACTAGCTTATTGGTTTCAAATTTAAATTCGAGTGCTTTTGGATTACACGCCAATGTGGCATAATAGTCTACTCTCTCCTCTCCCTTGCCGGGGACCCGAGTTCGAACCCCAGTGCCAGCATATATAAGTTACCATTTTTTATATTATTATTATTATTATTTTGATAAAACTAAAATAGTGTATTACAATCTCTCTCCCCCCTCAATTCCCCTTCCCTCTCTCCTAGCCAGCAGCCCTACTGGAGCGCCGCCGCACCCCTCTGGCGTGGCACATCGGCGACGACCCGGCCAATCCTGACGGCCACCAACAAGAACCCTCTTCTCCTCCTTCGTTCCATCTTCTCCACTAATTTTTACAAATCACCACTCTTCCATCTTCTTTCTCCTCTCAATTTCACCATCATCAGCCAAATCAGCCACCATGTCCTCTCAAATCCCACCACCATTACCATTACCATCACCCATCTTCACCACCACTCAATCCTCAATCTTTCCATCACCATATCCTCTTCCAAATCAATTACCTCCTCTATCAACACCATCAACAACCACAATGATAACAATCAACCTTTACCTCCCCACCTTCTCGGGCTTCGGCTGCCCCCCGCCCCATCCGTCGCGTCGCCGGCGCTTCCTCTAGCGCACCGTCGCCACCTGGCTGCTAGTTGCGGCCAATAGCCTAGGACCCAAACCTCCCTCTCCTCCCTTTCACTTTCTCTCTCTCTCTTTCCGCGAAGTATGGTCTCTATAACTTAGCAAAGTCATGGGCTCTTTCTTCTATTCATGCCCTGACGCTTGCCTCCGTTTACTATGTACAGTGACTTCTGTAGGAGCATGAAGAATTGGAAGCGAGCTCCTCTACTCTTTCTATTCACTATTGCTTTTAGGGCTCGGATTTTGCATTACTACCGGTCCAATTGGTGAATGCCACCCGCAATGCCACCATTAGGTTTGCTAATTAATTTTCCTTTACTATATCACTGACGTTTGGTTGCACGCAGAGGGCCTGATTTCTACTCGTTCCCCTTAGAATAGAAAGGAAAACTGGTAGCGAAGGTGAAAAGGGCCGGTAGGGTGAAACGAACCAGAGTGAAACCAGTAGCGAAGGTATTAGACTCCCAGGGCAGTAGCGAATCAAGCCCTTCACTACCTGAAGATATTTATTAGGGATCGAGGATTCTTCCTCCCTATTTTTCTTTCCCCCTTTTTCTTTCTTTTTCTCCTTTCTAGCACTCTCTCTCTTACTCTTTCCCGCATCTCTCTCTCTCTCTCACACACACACTCTCTCTAACTCTCTCTAGGTTCTTTCTTTAATCTCTCTCTTGCAATTCTCTCTCTCCCCTCTTTCTCTCTCCTCTCTATTATTCTCTCTTTAAAAATAATTCATATATATATTTTAATATATGGTTGGTGGCGTGCATGTGTTTCTGGTGTTTCGGGATTTTATGATGATTTTTAAAATATTTTAGGTGAGTACTTTTTCTGGGATTGCGAGTACTCTTGTTTGGTATTTGGACCAGTACTATATTTTGCATTGGGCGAGTATTTCTACTATTGTTACATGCTGGGTGAATGCTATTTTATCTTTTAATACATGATGCATCATTATGCGAGTGGATATACGATATGCGAGTGATTTTCTAATATTAATATGCTTTTCAAATACTTGTTAGTCGTTATTGTAACTCATTAAACTGATATTATACTTGTATTGAATATGCCTAGGTACGCTCCCGCTTCGCTCGATTTTACATAGCTAATTAATAGATTAATCAATTATTATTATATATATGGTTGTGAAGAGTTTGAAATATTTAACTATAATGTTCTCCTGTATCTTGTTACATGACTGAATAATTACCTGACATATGATGTTATGACAATGTGTCCAACTTACCGACACTTAATATCTGACACTAATACTTGACACCTGATATCTGACATCTGATAATTGGCACGCTTTCACATGGTACTGGTACACTTGACCTGATGTTGTGACACCTGACTAGATACCATTAGACTGGATACCTGTATTACATTGCCTATTCATGATTATTACTTTTACAGGGACTTGACATGATTATTATACTGTTACTAGACATCTGGTACTCCTGAACTCTTGTGCTCCTGAACTCATGTATTCTTGAACCCCTAGAACAGGGAGACTCCTGATATTATTCTCCTGATATTATACTTTTGTTGATTCTCATAATTGGCTAATCACGGATATTGAATTACTGTGTACACACTGTGGACATTATCACTGGATAATATATAATAAATCACTCAACTTACGTTGGGGTGGGAAAACTTATGGATACCGGTATGATGTCATGTTTTTAATGGTGGATATCTCTGAAGTGTTGTGTGGGGCGCGTAATGATAAGTCCCTTAAAGAAGTAGCCTGATCTCTGAAGTATTATTTGAGGCGTGTAATGATAAGTCTCTGGAAGTAGTAGCCAGAATGCCTGAGCTGTAGTCCCGGACGGAGTCAGGACCGACTATAAATATGAGCCATCATCAGTTTTTAAGTAATAACTCATCTTATTCATAAGTGGATGTATGTATACTGGTAACATATACCTAAACATATGGATCAGATGAATAACATAAGAATTTATAACCAACAATAATAATATTAGGAACGTGAGATATTTGATTGCTCCTTTGTTCGGGTCCTGGTACTCACATATCAGACCCGAGTGAGTTCTACCAGAGTGCGAACTCTTGTATGGACTATCAGTAATGTGAGACACCGGTAGGGAGGCGATTGAAATATCAAACGGTACTGATTATTATTATTGAATAACTTAAGCGCAATACCTTTATATTCTCCGGTTATTGTGATGAAATCATTTAATCAGGTGTTATGCCCTGAGTTGACACCCTGCTTTATGGCATATAATTTCTGTGACACAATAATTACTCCAAACACACTCTAGTTCTGTTACTCTGAGGGCAACTCAAGTTGTATGAACTCAGATGATGGCGACATGGGGTATATGGTATATAGATGAGGGTTTCCTTATTTGGATTATCCCTTCGACATATCAATCTCTTGAATCTACAATCTGAGCTTGTACAACTAGTTTGTCCACATTTACACCTAACATATTATTAGATGTCTCATTTACATGATTATGTGTACCATATTCACAACACGATTTTTAATGCATGCTCTCTTTATTTAGATTTATCGAAACACATGTACTTACTTGATTTTAGATTCTTTGCTGATTTATTATTTCCATTTTAAAGTTTCCGGTCATTGTATGTACTTGTTTGCCTGGATCACATCATTTGATCATGTACACGTGTGACTGCCTGAGCATGCCAACTAGCTTTATCTTACGTACTCGTTGGATTGCTTTCTGACAACCCTGGACCCTCATGTCCAGGTCCAGGAACCTGGACCATAGTGGTCTTGTTGTAGTTGATCAGAGTGCGCAGCGAAAGCGTGGATAAGTTGTTGTCTGTCCGGACCCTATTTTATTCCAGCCCTCTTTAATCGGCTCGCAAGATTCTCATCTTTCTACTCGTGATTACCTTCCAGTCTTTTTATATTGCTTATCATGCCTTTTCGCTTCTTGGTGATTTAATATTTTTAGAAATTATATCATGCTTTGTAATAACTGTGTACTTGTACTATTATTACTAGAATATATATTACCACTGTGCTTCTGTACTTTTATTAACTCCGCCAGTGCATCATTCACTGCTTGTCCCAAGTTAGGATAAAGGAGGAGGGTTGTGGTACACCTGTGACAGCTAACGTAAAATATTGTCACATTCTATGAATATAAACCAAGAACTAAATTTTGTTGGGGCGTCCCCCACTGAACGACGTGCTACATTAGAGCCAGGGTGTAGTAAAAAGTGGGCAAGGGTTGCTAGGTCGTTGTCCAGAAATGACGCGCCACTCAGTGTCCGGATGTGGTGTCTAATGTGCAAGAGTTCCCACACTTTTATGAGCGGGCGAGGGTAAAAAAAGTAACTCATGAATATAGGATTAGGTTGGCATCATGGAGCATAGGTTCTCTTACAGGTAAATAAGCAGAGTTAGTTGGTGCTATGATTAGATAAAATGTTAGTATTTTGTATATACAGGAAACTAAGTGAGTAGGTAAAAAGGTAAAACTATAGAGCCTTGGGGTTATAAACTTTGGTATACTAGTAGAGAAAGAAATCGTAACGGGATGGGTGTGATCGTAGATAAACAATTGCTTGAGGATGTAGTGGAGATCAGGAGAAAGGGTGATAGGATTTTACTAGTTAAACTTATTTTAGGTAGGAAGATTTTAATATTATTAATGTCTATGAACCACAAGTAGGACTTGATGAGTCAAGTAAGCGTCAGTTTTGGGAGGATTTAGATGAGATTGTGTAAGGCATACCCATTAGAGAAAAGCTTTTCATAGGTGGCGACCTCAATAGGTATGTAGGAACTAGTCATTATGGGTTTGATAGTGTACATGGAGGATTTAATTTTAGGAAAGAAATGAATCAGGTAACTCGATTCTAGATTTTTGCTTTGTATATGATTTGATCTCAGCGAATACTTAGTTTAGGAAGAGAGAGTCTCACTTATCACTTTTAGAAATGGATCAAGTGGGAGCCAAATAAATTTCTTTTTAACTAGAAAAGTAGATAGAGGTTGTTGTATGGATTGTGAGGTAGTACCAGGTGAGAGTGTAGTAACCCAACATAGACTCCTAATTTTAGATGTCTGAATTAGAAGGAGATTTAGAAAGATTAAACGTAAGTTAGATCCTAAAATTAAGTGATGGCAGCTAAAGAAAATAACCAAGTAGTTTTTATAGATCGAGTAGTACGTGAAGCAGATTGAAAAGCCCAAGATGATCCCAATACAACATGGAACAAAATTACTAGCTGTATAAAAGAGTAGCTAAAGATGTACTTGGTGAGTCACGGGGTGGTGCTCCATCATATAAGAAACACACCATGGTAGAATGAAGATGTAAAAGCTACCATTAAGATCAAACGAGACTCTTATAGAAATTTGAAGAAAAATTGTGATGGAGTGAGTTTTGAGAGGTATAAGCTAGCCAGAAGGAGGCTAAGAAAGCTGTTCAGAATGCAAAAGTTAAAGTATACACAGAAGTGTATGAGAAATTGGACACCAAAGAGGTTGAAAAGGATATATATAAAATTGCTCGAATAAGAGAGAGAAAGACTAGAGACCTATGTACTGTGAGGTGTGTCAAAGATGATGATAAGAAGATTTTAGTTCGAGATGAAAAAATCAAAGAAAGATGGAGAGAGTATTTTGACAAATTGTTCAATGGTAGTTCTACTCAAGACTTGGATGATCTTACCAGTGCCAGGATATGAACCATAATTATATGCACAGAATTAGCAAATCTGAAGTTAAAGAAGCCTTAAAGAGGATGAGTTAAGGAAAACTTCTGGCCCAGATGGAATTCCTATTGAGATATAGAAATGCTTAGAGGAGGTGGGCGGGAGATGACTGACAAACTTCTTTAACAAGATCTGGCTAACTAAAAAAGATACCCAATGAGTGGAGGAAGAGAACCTTAGTATCTCTCTCTATAAGAATAAGGGTGATATCCAGAGTTGTTCAAATTATCGTGGAATAAAACTCATGTGTCACACCATGAAGCTTTGAAAAAGGGTGATTGAACACAGGTTAAGGTAGAATGTTACAGTATCAGAGAACCAGTTTGGGTTCATGCCGGGACAATCGACGATAGAGGCTATTCATTTGCTTCGTCAACTTATAGAGAGACTTCGAGATAGAAAGATAAATTTACATATGGTCTTTATTGATGTAGAAAAAGCTTATAATAAGATTCCAAGAGAGGTATTATGGTGGACATTGATGAAAAAGGGAGTCCCCATCAATATATTGACATAATCAAGGATGCAGGATGGAGTAGTGACAAATGTCAGAACTTGTGACTTGTGAAGCATAACATGATTTTTCTATCACAATTGGATTGCATCAAGGATCTGCATTGAGTCCATTCTTATTTGTCATAGTGATGGATGAGCTTACTAGAGCTATTCAGGATGAGACACCGTAGTGTATGTTATTTACTGATGATATTGTTCTAGTCGATGAGACGAGAGCTGGGGTAAATGCCAAATTGGAGTTATGGAGGCAAACTCTAAAATCTCGAGATTTTAGAATAAATAGGGCCAAAATAGAGTATATGGAGTGTAAATTCAGTAAACAAGGAATCCGAAATTATAGTATTGTGAGAATAGAAGGAAAAGAAATACCGATGAGCAGTCATTTTATGTCTTGGTTTCTATTATCCAAAAGGATGGGAGATTGATAGTGATGTCAACCATAGGATCTAAGCCTGCTGGTTTTAATAGAGGAGCACAACATGAGTTTTATGTGATCGTAACATTCCATTATGGCTAAAGAAAAAGTTTTATCAGACTGCTATTAGGCCAGCTTTGTTATATGGCATAAAATGTTGGACTATAAAGAGACATCATGCCCAAAAGATGAGTGTAGCAGAAATGCGCATGTTTCGTTGGATGTGTGATAACACGTGGAGAGATACGGTGAGAAATGAGGATATTCGTATTAAGATTGGTGTAGCCTCTATAGAAAAGAAAATGAGAGAAAATCGCTTACGATGGTTTAGTCATGTGCGACGTAGACTTACAGATGCGCTAATCTGGCGAGTAGAGCGTATCAATTTAGGGCAAGTTAAAAGAGCGCAGGGGAGACTGAAGAAAATATAGATGGAGGTAATACGATAAGATATAGAGGCTAAAGGTCTTAGTGAAGGCATATTGCTCGATAGAAATGAGTGGAGAAAGCTGATCCATGTGCCCGATCTGACGTAATTCTCTTTTGGTTCATGTAGCCCACCCGAAATACTTGGGACAAATGGCTTAGTTGTTGTTGTTGTTGCTACTTTCGTACTTTTATTTTTGCATGTACTGATACTTAGCGTATATACATGAGAGTATTTCTGCTCTGCGTATATGCGTCGCAGTAACGTCTCCGTACCCGCGGGGTCAGGGCGTTACAGGATGGTATCAGAGCTTAGGCTTTCACATCTTCAGTACAACCAATCGGCAAATTAATGGTAAAAAAATTTGCAACTAGAGTGCTTGAGTTGTGGTTATACAATCCAACTATAAGTGCAACTTTATCTATTCACTCTTGACTGTCTTTCTTTTGATTCTTGAATTCCTTCCGTCCTTTTCATTTTCAGTTCCCGTCGTCTTAATGCCAACTTAAGATATGGATATACTAATAGGGTTGTGGCAAGATAGATATGGTTCGTTCCTATTCTGTTTTGGCATTCTTTGACTCTGGTACATCGCATTGTCTTATGTTGGATAGTTTTTTCGGCCTCGCATTCTATTCTTGTATGTATGGACGCATCACGGGGAATCAGAACAGAGAGTGGAGTAGTCATCACTTATATGATCATATAGACTATATCATTATATGAGGAGCGTCAGTATGAAACAGTGTTCTAGATTCAGGACTTCTGCTGGATAGAGTTATTGTATTTTCTATTTTTATTATTCTAGTAATGATCATGATTTCTTCTACCAAGTTCATGGAACTCGGGTATTCTAATTAGTGATATGCAGTCAGGTTATTATTCAGAAGACAACATTCAGGACTCGTTTTGATTATTTGTGAATTCTCGATCATGTTCTCAGAGCCACCAACTCTTAGCAGTCTTTATAGATTTGGTGAACTATGGCCCAAGCGAGGGTCGTGTTCTATTCATGCGTGAACCTAACCAGGTGTGGGCTTTGCTGCACCCTGTGATTAACATTTAGCGCTGTGTTATGCACTGGCTTCGCCGCGTGAGCTCCGCCAAGTGCGAGCCTCGCAGAGCGTTTGCTCCGCCGCACCCTAATGCTTAACGCCTGAGTTATGTTACGCGATGACCTCACTTAGGCCTGACTTCACCGGTGCCTAGTCCCTTCAGTACTTAGCACTCTAGCCCGTTTCTCAAATTTCTCCCGCCTAACATGTTTTCATGGATCTGATGAATAGGTTTTTTCGCTGTATCTAAGCTATCGTCATAATCCTTATGAACGATCCATTCGGCCAACCTTACAGGGCCTGGATATTTTCAACATATTTAATCTAGAGTCAGGATATCATTCAGAAGACAGTATTTGAGACTTGCTATTATTCTATGTTCTTGGTTATGTTTTTTCAGAGTTATCAAAGTCCAGTGTTCAGAATTGATTATTATCAATTTTCTGATTTATGCTCAGTCTCATCAGGGTTTTCCTTATTTTCGGTATTCTAGTCTACTCTCGGGGTAATGGTAAGTTTGTGCCTCATAAAATATAAGTATTCACACCTAAAAGCGGTTCATTAAAATTCTTAGTTTTGTGGCCTTGTTTGCTCGAGTCCTTAAGTTCTTAGGGGTGTTTTCCACCTGTTGTCCTAAAACTATTTAGTTTGGGAGTCACCGATTAAAGGCTCGTTACATAGGCAAATTAGAAAGCCTAATAGAACTAAAGAATAATATCACAAAAAAAATAAAAGAAAAATAATAATAAGGTATAAAAATTAGAGTTAAAGAATTTCGAGTCAAAATTTTATAGTCACAAAGGTGCATATACCTTAAGGTAAAATAATAGACTAATGAGAAATACAGTTTGACTCCTTACCTTAAAAGATAACAAGTTTTTGAATAAAGATTGAGCTTAAGAATGAAAAGTTTGGTCTTCCTATAACTTATAGATTACTTAATTCTTACAATAATATTTCAAATATTTTTCTCTTTCAAAATGTATTTTCAAAATACTAACACTTTGTTTTTCTTTCTTTATGGATTTTGTGAGTTTAATCCACTGAAAACCCTCACGAGACAAAACTCGTCCTCTAGGGAAAATTTAGAGTTTTAACGGCTTGTTACACATGCTCAGTATAATCGTGTGACCTGCGAAAGTGGGCTAGTAAATTCTTAGGTTTAGTTTTGATGTTTTGCTCGAGAACGAGTAAAAGATTGTGTGGGAATGTGATCACACGTGCGTTGCATGTTTTCATATCATATGTGTCACATTTCTGCATTTTATTTAAATAAAACTCTGCTATTAATGTATTTTCATGTTTAATGGTGTGTAGGGTAATTAAGGAAGAAAAAAGAGATATAGATAGATTTATCCAATTAAATCCAAAAGTTCAAAAGAAAAGGGATTGATTCAAATTTAGAGGTTCTAAATGCCATCTTATCTGAAGACCGGGTATATCAGATGAGATAATATCATTCAAATTCAAAGAAAAAATGGATTAGAAGAAGATCCTATCTATTTTACTGAGGATAAAGAGATAGATCGTCAAATCTAAAACTGAAATTCAAAATTTAAAGGGATAAATGGATAGAGAGAGGATCAATAGATGAGATGAAGAAATTTAGACTCGGATTCAGACTGGATACATTTTAGTATTTGAATCATAACTTTTTCTGCTGAAACTCAAATATGATGATTCAAGATGATCCAGAAAGAAGACTTAAGGGCTACAACTATTAAGTTGATCACTGTTTCTAATTCTATCATTTGATAAATTATATTCAGCAGTGAACACGCCAATAAGCTGCAGATCAGAATTAAATATCTACATCAAATCAAGTTTTAGAGATAAGGGGAGAATTCTAATTCAGAAATAGTCAGCTCCCCTTATCTTTAAACTCATTTTCTTATCCATTTTTATCCTATAAATACCCCACACATCAGAGACAAAGGGACAATCAAGTAGAGAGTAGAAGTTATGCTATCTATAGTTTGTAACTTAAGTTTTTTTTATTTCTTTTATATAATTTTTGTTTTATTTATGTAACTGAGAGATGAGGAGAGTTTCATGGAGGAATGAGAGAAAAGCTTGTACTGAGGGTGACACCAGTATAAGTAAGTCTTTTCTTTCATTGTTATTTGAATCAAAATGAAGTTTCTTTTCTTCTTTACTATTATTTTTTGTTTGCTTCCCTCTTCCGTGTTTGTGAATCCAAATGTCTCTGATAGCCTTGAAGTTGCCTTGCTCTTGCAAGTTCCATTGATGACTTATGGTGATGGATAGCCATTCCTATGCTAGTGTAGCTTGCCCCTTCATTTCGTAGTGTAAATCGGGAATGGGGAAGATCCTATTTGTCATACTTCGCCTTCCATCAAATAAAGGTACATCATTGATACGGGTCAAAGGTAAGCAGGTACTAAAGAGGTAAATAAGTATTTCTTTTAGGTTTTCTTATTTTCTTTTAATCTTTAGTTTAGATCACCTCCATCACCAAATCTCTACTATTTTTCACTTTCTTTGGACAAAATCACCATCTCCTTCTATCTACTACTTTCACAATTTAACATAACTTATTTTCTTTTTCTTTTCAAGAACTAAAAGAAGAACTTTAAGCATTTTTTGTAACTTAAAAGAGAACTTGCAAAAAGCTTCCATCGTTAGTTTCTCCTTGTGGATCACGACCCGTATAACCACTTGTTATAGCGGTAGCATTGAGCACTTGCATTTCTATTTTGTATTCCTGAAATTCTGTATATTCTTGTGTGCAGGTTAAACATCAATCAATATAGAAAATGTATACTCTTGTAGTCTTGTGTAATTCAAGGAGAATGTGAATACTCTTGTCTGAATCAAAAAAATGTTAGATCTCTTGCACCAAGTTTATTAATAAAACTCCCCAAGTTCTTTCCCTTGGACATAGGCCAAGTTTGGGCCGAACCATGTTAAATTCTCTTGTTATTGTTATTACTCTTTTGTCTTTGTATTACTAGTTTGCTCTACAATCATTTTTCTTTTGCAAGTATTGTCATATTGCCACGTTTCGTAGTATCGATCCCTGAAAAAATAATTGGTATCAAAGCATATCAATTCCTTATATCAATTAGTATTAAAGATAAAAGTTGACGAAAGGCGGTATGTTGAAGATCGAAAGTTTTGTGACTAAGTTTGAGGTCAAAAAGTTCAATGAAAAATGAAACTTCAGTTTATAGTAAAAGAGGATGAAGACGTTGCTGATGCAACAGGGTCTTCATAAGACCTTGCAAAGAAAGTCAGCAAAACATGCAGGTATATTAGATGAAGAATGAGAGGAGATAAATCTGAAAGCGGCAAGTACAATCTAATTATATCTAGCAGATGAGGTCACGTACAATGTGATGAATGAAAAAACGACTACAGCTTTGTGATCAAGATTAGAAATGCTCTATATGACAAAGAGCTTCTCTAATAAACTGTATCTCAAGAAATAACTATATGGGTTATGCATGACGAAAAAGACAACGGTATTAGAGCATCTAAACGTCTTCAACAAGGATGTCAATGAGCTTCTAGCTATTGATGTTAAAATTAATGAGGAGGACAAGATGTTGATACTTCTTAGCTCGCTTCTGGAGTCATATGACATCGTTGCCACCATGCTCTACGGTAAGAACCTCTTATCTTACAAGAGGTCATGTTAACTTCCTTATATAATAAGATCAGAAAAAACTAAATCAAGTTGAGCAGAAGGATCGAGTTTGGTGGCCAAGGGAAGGAAAGGAAAAGGAGAAAAGAAAAGTCTGGCTTTGTCGAAAGCGTGTCACTTTTGTCAATAAAAGATCATTGGAAAAAGCACTGCAAGTGTACTGATCCCAGTTTTTAATTATTGAATTACCTTTAATCATATCTAGTTACACTAATCAATCCCATAATCTTTATAATCCTCTCTGAGTTTATCAGAAATTTCGGCAGCATCTCCTTTATAATATAGAGTCTGCCCTGATACAAATATAATATTTCGGCTATACCAGCCTACTTAATCACAATTTCGGCTTGACATCTCCTACTTATAAATTCTCAAATTTCATCATAAATTTTCAATTCAATGTCAATCAAATAAACATACACACGAGAGTATTCCTCTCGGCTTACAATCCAACATAAAAGGCATTCTAATCTATAAACATATAACTTAGAACTTGTATCACTTCTAAAAAGATCATTATTAATATTAAACTCAAACAACCAAAAATACAGAACTAATATCTACTAATACCATCAACACTATCTATATCTCTATGTATACACATAACTCCAAGTGCTACCACATATTTATACAAAAGAAAACATTCTAAAAGAAATAAAATATAAATGCTCAACCAAAGTTCTATCTGGTGCCTCCTCTGTCGCTTATAAGGCCTTAAACCGAACTCTTTCCCTTGGTTAGCAGTTAGACCCATTGGAGTCATAAAGTGAAAACCAGTTGGAATTATATCTTATTTGATCAGAGGACATTTCCATTGCGACATATCCATATTTGATTTATGTTGTTAAAGGTTCTGAAACTTTTGATGTGGAACATCCTTCCTCAATTATAGAAGGTAACGACTGCCATGTTCGGTTTCAGGCACTTAATGAACTAGATTATTTTGAAACGTGGTTTATTGACGGTTAAAATTTTAGTACCATAAAGTTATATATAATATCCTTCCAGTATGACTTGCTTGGCGCAAGTGGGAGATTACTAGACTTATTTGGTTTAAAATCTAAATTAATTTGGGCCTACATAAGTCTAATTGGATTTATACGCCCGTCACTATAAGCTTATATTATTTGACCCGATAAAGAATTGGTCAAGTTTAATGTCTTGGGTCTAAACTCGTTTCAATTACACTTAGTCATTGGTGTAAATAAATTTGTAATGTAGATCTCATCTACACGTGTGGAACACGTGATATTAATCAAGGGCCTAGATCTATGATGAGTTGAACTAAATTGCCTTGAGTCTATAAATATCATGGATTGGATTCTCTCCCCACTGTCATGTCCTATTCTCTCTCTTGGAGGCATCTTATCTCCTTTAAGGATCAAGAAAAGAACTTAGTAACTGGAGAGAAGAATTCTTTCTCTCAACTCTAGCGTCCTTGAGATTGTGTAACCTTCGGCGTCCCTTTCGTGATAGAATCAGGTATGTCTAAATCCTTCTTCCTTTTTATCTTGATAAGGAGACTATTGTATGTGTGAAATCTTGTTTGAAAATTATTATATCAATAATGAGGTCTTAAATTGGCTCATGATTGTACGCGGCCTAATAATAACATGTCGTCCCCTAAGTATTCCACTGCCAAATATCTCGTCCCCAAACCTAGGTGTCCAACTCACACCAAACAAGCCCGAGGGTAATTTTACCACTTCGGACATGACCGCAGACACAGCTCTACTCCCTCAAAAAGGTTCAACATCCGAGACTTCAAGCCAACCCTCCATGGGGGTCACGGCCTTCATGAACAATGCCTTCGAGCAACCTTCAACTGGGTTCTCGACTTACAAACCTCATAATTTCGGTCAACCCCCATAAGGGTTTACGACCGCTCCCAATCAATCGAGCAACCCTCATCAATCCAGTTCAACCCCAAACCAAGGGTGAGGTAATGCACAACCCCAAGGGTTTTCAACACCATTCACAACAGGTCAACGTCGCAAGGGTACACATCCCTGGTTCACTCGAGCTTTTTCTCTCAAGAGAACAACCCGACTTTTCAAACACAAGTTACCTCCACTCCTCACAGGGAGGGAACGCTCATGCTAATTTGGCCCCATATAGTTCACGAGTACATTACACCACAAGCACACCACAAGCAAGCACGTCTTACCCGCCACATTCGGCGGGACCCATGCTGAGTCTTTCAAACATGTTCAATACTGCAACACAAAGTGCACCGCTTAGTGTCACGGGCGAATTCTTTTGACTTCGAACCACTCGAGCCCGTGCGGCACTTAACTCGCTCTTTCTCTTTAGAAGCGAAACTAAGTCAGCCTAACCCTCACACTCACTCACTCAAGAGAGAGAGAGAGAGAACACTTGGAGAAGAAGTGGAAGCTTGTATTGCTTACTCTTGCTTTCCTTGATCATTACAAATGAGCACCCTTGGCCCCTATTTATAGGTAAGGGTTTGTACAAGAATTCTCTAGAATTAGAGGCTTCTAGAATATCTAGAAGCTCCCCTATATTCTCCCTAAATATCTTATTCTAGAATCCTCTAGGAATCTTCTATGGAATATCCTTCTAGAGAGTATCCCTCTAGGAATCTTTCATGGAATATCCCTCTAGGGGAATCTTCTAGAGAATATCTCTCTTTACATGATATTTACAATATTATCCTAGTCCACTCTACCACATGGGATGAGCCCAAATGAGCCCAATATGAGCCTAAGTGTACCAAGATGGAGCGGTTCGTGACATTCTCTCCCACCTATCCGAGCGATGCCCTCATCGCTGAGTTTTCTCCCGATGAAACTTCTCGATCAAGTCCTCGAATTGTCAAAGAGCTCGTGCCGGTTCCCAACTGCTCTCGCTATCTGGCAATCCCTTCTACTTCACAAAGTATTCCAACCTCGGGTGGTTGTTCGCTTCACGAACCGTCCTGTCCGCTATGATCTCCTATGCTTCCTTGTCGAACTCCATGCGAATTCCTGCTGATGCTTGACTGGATTTCCCTTGATCCGGATCTTCTGCGTCCTTATGATAAGGCTTTAACATGCTCACATGCAAGGCTGGATAATACTTTACTGTTGGGAGAGTTGTACCCTGTAGGCTACATTTCCCACTCTTTTCTCAATAGAAAATGGGCCTTCGTACTTTCTTATCAAGCTCTTGTGTAGTCCCTTGTGCCGATCTAAAATAGAAAGCTTGACAAGTGCTAGGTCACCAACCTGATATTCCATATGCCTCCTCTTCTTATCTGCCCATTTCTTCATCCTTTTGGCCACCTTGCTTAGACACGAACGTGCCAGCTCATTCTGCTAATGCCATCCCATAGCAAATTTGTAGGCAGCCAGGCTATTTCCCTTATAGCCTGTAGCAATGGAGTTAGGAGTGAGCGACTGCTGTCCAGTGATGATCTCGAACGGACTCTTTGCAGTAGACTCACTCCTCTGTGGTTGTAGGAGAATTGGGCTATGTCCAGAAGCTTCGCCCAATCCTGCTGGTTGGCACTCACATAGTGCCTCAGATAGACCTCCAACAAGCCATTCACCTGCTCCGTCTGGCCATCCGTCTGAGGGTGGAAGCTAGTGGAGAAGTTCAAGTCCGACCCTATGAGCTTGAAGAGCTCTGTCCAGAACCTGCCTGTGAAGCAACCATCTCGATCACTTATGATCGTTTTCGGCAAACCCCAATACTTCACCACATACTTCAGAAATAGTGGGGCTGCTACCTCGGCTTGACACTTGGCTGGGACTGGAATGAAAATGCCATACTTTAAAAACCGGTCGACCACCACCATAATAATATTACACCCCTCGGACTTGGGTAAGCTCATGATGAAATCCATCGGTAGTGGTTCCAGCAATTCGGCCGGTACTCTTTGCTCCACCTTGTCTTGTTGGAATACAAGACAAGTCTTCACATAGGCCACAATATCATCCCTCATGCGAGGCCAATAATAATTTTCTTCTGTGAAAGTTAAGGTATGGTGCACACCTAGATGTCCTGCCCACTGGGAGTCATGGCACTCCTTGAGAAGTTTCCTCCTCAGGTTCCCGAATAGCGGCACGTACAACCGCCTCCCCTTTGTATAAAGCAGATCTCCTTCTAGCCAGAACCTCCGAGTCTTACCCTCCTTAGCATACTCCATCATGTTCTTGGTTGTAGAGTCCTGACCCAAGCCTTCTTTGATGTGGTCAAGTAATGGACTCTGAGGGTGACTCAGTAAAGTAGCAAACTCAGCCTTTCGACTTAGGTATCTGCTACTAAGTTGATTCTTCCTAGCGTGTACTCGAGCACATAGTCGAACTCGGCTAGGAAGTCTTGACATTGCGCCTGCTTGGTGACAACTTCTTTTGGGTCTGGAAGTAGCTGGTGGCCACATTGTCCGTCTTTACCACGAACCTCGAGTCAAGTAGGTAGTGTCTCCATACTCGAAGATAGTGAACCACAACTGTCATCTCCTTCTCTTGCATGGTGTACCGTCTCTCGGTATCATTGAGCTTCCGACTCTCATAGGCCACGGGGTGTCCTTCCTGCATTAACACCCCTCCAATCGCGAGTCACTCGCGTCGGTGTGCACTTCATATGTCTTGCTGAAGTCGGGTAGTGCAAGAACTGGTTCCTCTGTCACAGCTCTCTTCAAAGCCTCGAACGCCCCCTGGCACTTCGAACTCCAATTCTAAGCCCGATTTTTCTTTAGCAAGTCGGTGAGTGGAGTAGCCATCGCTGAATAGCTCTTGATGAACCTCCGATAATAGTTTCCCAAGCCAACTCGCAGCTCCGTCACCTTGGTTGGAGGTTCCCACTCCAATATGGCCTGGATCTTAGCTTGATCCATCCGAATCTTGCCTCTTCCAATGGTATGGTTGAGGAACATCACTTCCTCTTGTGTGAACGAGCACTTCTCCCTTTTCACATAAAGCTCGTTGCTTCTGAGGGCCTGGAACACTTACCTCAAGTGCTCCACATGCTCGTCCATGGTCTGGCTATAGACCACAATATCGTTCAGGTAGACCACCACAAAATGGTCCAAGAAGGGCTCTAACCCCTTATTCATTGTTGACACTTTAAAAAAGACAAGATTCTTGACTGGACTGAACAATGTCTAAACTTGTTGACATTTACAAAAGATAAGTGATAGACAAGCTGACGATCAGTTCTATACTTGTTGACATTTATAAAAGACAAGTGACAGACAAGCTGACGACCAGTTTTCACTCATCTCCGAGGGACAAAAAGCAAAGCAGACAGTGAGCCCGGATTGTCTCTAAACAGACCTCAGCAGGTCTAAGATGCTAGCACTTAGCATCACATGAGCCCAAGGGGATAGCCTCGCCTGAGAGGCTAAAGTCGCCCAACTTCGCCTTGAAGCCGTTTAAAGTTCCATCAGGGAGCTAACTTATAGCTTCGCCTGAAGTACTCAGTTAACTCCACAGAGAGTTAGCTTCGCTCGAAGCCACACGCAACCGCACAGAAGGATGTTCGGTAGCTTCGCTACAGATGTTATCTAGCTCTGCTGAATAGCTTTCTTCTGACTTCGCCAAATGCGCCTTCCAGCTCCGCTGCGAGCTCGACGCGAGTAGCTCCGCTGCAGGTCTATTATGGTCAACTTTTGACCAATTAAATCTCCAGATGAGATCAAATCTATTCAGCATCAAGATCAAATCCAATCAAGATTAAATCTGAGATCAAATTTGACAGTTGCTTACCACGACCTCTTGACTCTCCTAAAACGAGTAAGAGGATCAAGGGAGATCTTTCAATTATATGAAAAGGATCAAAACGAATCAGAAGACCGATCTACCTGCTACTTCTAGCTTCGCGGAAGCTGATTCTAGCCTCACAGCAAGGCTACCTTCCAGATTTGAACAGATTTGATTCAATCTCTTTCTATATTTTCAAAGGACAATTATACCCTTGCTCTCCCTATAAACAGCCCACCAGGGGCACAAGGAGAGAAGACCACGGCAGATTCCATGAGAAGACCGTACAAGCCGCGCGCACAGAGAGAGAGGCGGCTAAACAGAGATCTATTCTCTTGCTTCCAAGAATTCAGAGACTTTAGAGAACTGCTTCTCTAATCAGGATACTGATACCTTAATACCTTCTTCTCAAGGAATCTCTAGAATCAGGCGAGAAGGAATTCCTAAGCTAAGAGGGTTTTGAGAAGTAAAAAGAGGGTTCTACCAACCTTCTGTTTCCGATTCTCCGATCAAGGCGAGACGGGAATCCTATCGATCGCATCGTAAAAGGGACAAAGTGGTCGTGCGCTGACCAAATTCCTACCGGCACACTTCTCCAGAATCTCAGAGGAGATCTACTTGTAATCTTTTTAGAATACTTGTAATTTATCTCCTCGACCCTTTTTTGTAAGTTTTTGCCCTTTACAAATCAATGGAAAATAAGATGGCGACTCCGCTGGGGACTTGTTTCTCCACTGTTGAGAATCAAGTGTCGCAATGCGACGAACAGACCTTCGGGTCTATCTCTGAATTCAAGGAAACCAATGTGGCCAGAGCCCCTCTGGCTAAATCTTCAAAGCAAGTCTCTGCGGAGAAAATAAGGCTCCTTGCTAGCTTACTGTGGTCCTCTAGCGCAACAAGGAAGCAGACTCAAAGGGCAAGCCTATCACTTTCGAGAACCTGGTCGTGCACTTCGACCAAGAAAATTTTGAAGAAGTCCTCTCAGGGGGTGGTCTAATACTTCATGCATGGAAGCATAGAAAGGTCTCCATGGCCAAGGCCTCAGAACAGAAACCAGGATCAGAATTCTATCGACACCCCTCAGCCTCGCGTGTGGCTAGTCAGGTTCCCTACTAGCCTATGTCTCCCTTGTCAAGGCAGATATGGAGTCCAAAGCAGAAGGCTCTGTATAAAGCCTCAGGTGTAGCTGCGCCACAGTGTGTCTCTCTTGCGAAGAAAAAGGCAAGATGCCTGCTTGCTCCAACAAGGCTGTTAGTCGCGAAGTCACAGCAGCGACCGTACCTTCGCCCGGTTCAAGAGCGGGAACGCCTCGCGCCAGCCTCGTTCTCATGAGCGAAGCTACTGTACCACAGGGTACACATCATGTTCATAGCCGCGAAGCTGGAACCAAAGCACCACAACGTGTTTCGTTCCCCAGTCCTTTAAGTACTAAGCTCGCTCTTCGCAGCGGAGCTAAGGGATTGTTCCTAAGTGCTGATAGCGGTGCTCATGCAGCTTCAGCGCCCAAGGGCGTTTCCAAAGCTTTTAGCCGTGAAACAAGATCCAAAGTACTATCTAAGACTAATCGCCTTCGCAGTAGCATAGCGGATAAAGCACCACAGCGTGCTTCACTTCCTACTTCATCAAGCGCTAAGCTCGCGCTTTGTAGCGGAGCTAAGGGATCGTCCCTAAATGTTGACAGCGTTACTTATACAGCTTCAACACCCAAGGAGATTCCCAAGGTTCTTAGCCGCGAAGCTAGAGCTGAAGCACTATTTAGTGCTAATCCCCTCTGCGGTGATAAAAGAAGCAGGACATCATCTTATGCGCGATCAAACAGAGCCTCTGCGCTGGATCGTTTAGGCCCAACTGGGTCTAACTTGCGGGAATTCTTGACAGATAAACAGATATCAGAATCTTTCCAAGCTTCCTCCTCCTGCTGTCAATAAGTGGGATGTCAGTTAGTGACAGTCCACTCGGTCCATTGCCAGGTAGAACCAACCCCCGCCACTCCTCCAGGCTGACGGTCAGTTTTTGATCGCCTGACGGCGCAGGCCCCGGTAAAGCATCGCAAAAGGAGCGTATCGCGGGATCTACCCTCTGTATCCGTTAACATGACCGGAAGAGGACGAGAGCTGCGCAGGGGCAGACAAGCGTCCCACGACACTCCCTACAGTTCTCCAGATCCGGATTATAGCCTCGGCTTGGGCGAAGTCTTGGTACATGAAGAAGGTGTCTTCCGCAACACCAGATCTAGGGTTGCAATACCCTATAGTTATGAACAGCCATCTTCCTCAACTGCAATACCCTCACCAGAACCAAGGAGAGGATCAGTCCAGTGGTCTGATGAAGAAGATGAAGATAACATGTATGCCTCTTTGGCGACAGTCAGCTCATTGCGAACAGACAGAGTATCAGTGAATATGGCTGACAATGGTAATGACGACCTTCGTCGGCATTTGGAAGCTCAGGAGCAAACTTCCAAAACCCAGCAAGAAGCTCTAGACAACATTCAACAGATGCTCGCTCAACTCCTCAATAACCGGAATAACAATGATACCGGGAGCAATCACGACGAGGAAGAACATCTTAGCAATGAACAGCCAAAGACGGAGAAGTCCAAGGAGGGTTCTTCTTTGGACGCTGTAGTCCTTAAAGGCATCCAATCTCAAATCGTATCCCTAACTTAGAGGGATGAATTAAAGAAAGTAGGGGCAGTCCGTCCTTACCGTTGGAGTGGGATTTAGTACCATACCCACCAAAGTTTAAACCACCAACGTTACATACGTACGATGGTAAGAGCTCACCAAACCAGCACATCTACTATTTCTGGTCTCATACCAGTAATGTTATAGACAATGATGCTATCATGGCTAGGCTGTTCATTGGCACCTTAAAAGGGGTAGCATTTGACTGGTTCCGAAGTCTCCCTCCGGGTTCCGTCAATTCCTAGATTGACCTAGAAACCTGATTCCTTCCTCATTTCTATGAGGACGATACCGAGGTAACCATGGACAAGCTCCTCTCCACCGTGCAGAAGAAGGGCGAATCTGTCCGAGACTACATTGAGCGGTTCAGGAATTTATCTTTGATGTGCCCAGCAGGGATGCCATTGCTCATGCTCTTACAAACATGCAGGCACAACTTCTTTGACCAAGTAGAGGTTCGCATGGGGCTGTCAAAGCCCATATCTGAAAAGAACTGGTCAAACAAGCTGAGATAGCTGAAAAGTCGGCTAAAAAGTTTGAACCATCCACCCCTAAAGGCAAATGGTATATGAACAATAAAGGATGTGACGACATGGCGCAGTCTTCTCCAGCCAAAGGGAAGAAGACTATGTCCGTAGAATTGTCAGGGGATGTTCAGCCGAAGGCCAAGAAGAGCGGCTTCAATAATCAGGAGTCTAAGTTTTCTCTGAAACAGTACTCCTTCAAAGACGATTAGGTGGTCACAATATTCCATTTACTCCACAAAGGAAATAAAATGAAGCTGCCAATGCTCGACGTCCCAATGAAATAGGACGCACGAATGATCCCAAATACTGTCTCTTCTACGGGATGATTCACCATCCTACCGACAAGTGCTTTGTCCTCAAGGACAGAATTCAAGCTTTGATCGACGCCGGGGTCCTGACACTGAAGTCAGAGCAGAAGAAAGTCACTGCAAATATGGTGACCCTCGAGTTTGGCAAAACCCCAAAGATCACAGTTCCTGATGAAACTTATCCAGTCCCTGCGCCACGGCTAGAGGTCAAACATCCTGCGGCTAAAACTCAAGATAATAGGGGTCTTGTTCTCTTGACACTGGAGACAGGGAAAATCATGTGGATACACCCAGACCTTGTCCAAGACGAACAATAGGATTCAAAGAAGTCCGAGTCGAAGGGCAAATCTTACAATGTCATCTCCATCCTACCAGACGATGACAATTTTACATTAGCTTCTCTCAGTGATTCTGAAGGGAAAAAGCACGCTTGCACGACGCAGGCTGATGTACCTCAGCCGACGGGTACTCGATCTGAAAAATTATACTTAAAATAGTATGAGAAAGCTACTGACGAGACACAACAGCAAACAACGTCAGTACAAGTACTAGCATCCGCTTCGGTTCCAACCAAGGGAAAGGAGAAGCCTAAGGAAGTCCAGTTCGACCATGTGCTGAAGAAGCCTTCAGGCCCAGGGCTTGACATGCCCTTTCGTTTTGACATATTAGCCCAGCTGGCTAATATCCCAGCTCGTATTACAATACATGAGCTCTTTCGTCTCTCAAAAGAGACAAGAGAAGCGCCCAGAGATGCGCTAGTTGATTCAGAATTATTCTTGACATATATGCCAGAGATCCCTAAAGATGACGCTCAGTCTTCATGCCCTGAATGCCATCATGTACAATCAAAGGTTCCCGCTATTACCTTCACAGCGGAAGATATGCTTTTCAAAGACAACAAGCACGATCAACCTTTGTACTACAGCAGATACATCGGTTCAACATGCATTGAAAAGGTACAGGTTGACCCGGGATCTGCACTCAGTATCATCCCCAAAAGGCTTCTCTACTTCCTCGGTATACCACTATATAGTTTGTCCGAAACCACTACTACAATATACGGTTTCAATGCCGGGAGTAGTCATCCACTCGGGAAAATTCGACTCAGTTGCCGAATCGGGAGCCTGAAGTCAGAAGTGACGTGCTATGTCATTGATGCTGACACATCATACAACTTGCTGCTAGGACGACCATGGATCCACGCCAACTGGATCGTTCCCTCCACGCTGCACCAGTGCTTCAAATATGTTGAAGATGATGCGATAGTATGAACTGTCTTCACTGAGAAGCAACTATTCAAAGGGGTGGAAAATTATTTCACTGACGCTCTCCTGTATCAAGAGACTGGTAAAACATCCAAAGAACCATTGCCAGATGATGATGATAGTGGCAATGAGGCGGATTCAGAATCTGAAGCAGGCATGCCAGCCATTTTGATTGGCGAACCAATTATAGCATGTCTTAATAATCCCCAATGTAACGCTCCTTCTAAAGATGAGGGCGAGTGGGTAATTAATGATAATATATCTTTTGATTATCCTGTGAGTGTTGGGTTGTTTGAATCCATTACGGATAGCTCTTTGCACATGCCTTTACATAAACCAAGCGCGTCTAGTACACCCATGGAATCTGTAGAAGGGGCCGTTTTAATGATCCCGCCATCCAAAGAAGATCAGTCACAAATAATTTTTGGTAAAGCCCAACCACGAGGGTCCATGGCCACAGATTCAAGTTCAGACTCAGACACCCCACAATTCTTCCATTACGCGCGATCAACGCGCCATATTATGAAGAAAATGGGGTACAACTTAAAGCATGGAGAGGGCCTGAATTTCAGAAAAGGAAGGCGTAGTTTGCTGCGTAACTTTGTGCCAAAAGGGAAGCCTACAAATTACTATGACAACACTGTATGCGTCGAAAAGGAGGATTCGATTGTAAATTTTTTTTGATTGGATAGAAAATTACAACAGATCAGTCTTCCGATTACAAGGGAGGGAGGATGTTGAGTCTTGAATCCTCCCTTTGTTTAAGGCTGGGTTCTTCAAGTTGCGGTGGAGAGTGAATCTTGTTCTCCGTTGACCGGGTGACCGTCGAGACCTTCCAGGGATCTCCTCTTCGGATGGTAGATGGAGTAACTCAGCTCTGTCTACCAAAACTCTCAAATAGAAGATAGGCAAAGAGCAACTTGAACACAACAAGTTCTCTGAAGGGTTGAACTTTCTCTCTCTCTTTTCTCTCAGAGCTCTTTTCTCCCAGAAATCATCCGACCGAAAATCCGACCCCTTCTTCATAGCGACGGGGCTATTTATAGGGATTTCAGGGGCGTACGTGCCTCCTAAAAATACTCCATAATGGGGGCTAACTTTCCCCGTTATGTGGGCCGTGATTGGCCCCGAAACCGGGACGGTTACAACTGAGACGCGGGTGTCAACCCACGCGCCTTGGAGCTGTTGAGACGCGGGTTTCGACCTACGCGCCTTGGTGTGGCTGAGACGCGGGCTTCGACCCTCGCGCCTTGGTGCTCCTGAGACGCGGCCAACATTAGCCTTGCGTCTAGAACTTGGAATTCTGCTTTTTAATGGCTTGTCTTTTAGTGATTTTTAGACAGCCTACAGAACCCCCTCCAAAGTTTTTGACATTCCGCAGTTAAGTGGGACGGATTTCGAAATACTTTGGACTCTAGCTGAGCTCACCCTTATGACTGGACTGTCAATACTCCGGGTTTGATCTTGTCTGGGGTATGGTCTTCGTGAGTGTACTGTGGAACTCTTTGAAGCCACCAAAGTTGATCGTGTTGAGTATCTAGATGCACAGTCTAAACCTCCCCGATTGCTTTAAGCCTGTCGTGGGTGCACTTTAAAGCCAGGAGTGGACGGTCGTCTGCTTGTGCCAGTGTACTGTTGAACTGATTTGCAGAAGCAAGGACTGAATGTCAGCTCTTTTTTTTGAGACGCAGGGATAGTACTACTTTAAAGACGCGACTGATATTCCATAAGGCAGACGCGATGCTAGGCCGGATTAGAAGGATGCGAACTTCGGAGGGACGCATCTTTTTTGAGTAAAGACGCGACTTTCTGGACACAACTATGGCCGTGCTGAAGGGATGCGTGCACTGAAGAGGCGCGGCTGTTGGGTGCGAATCCGTGCCATGCCATGAGTGCACTGCCACGTGTCCTGTGGAGCCGATGGGACACCTTCTTTTTGGCATGCGAACTTCATACTGCATTAAATGCACCGTCCACGCGTCAAAAGATGATTCGATGCCGAGTCAATCGAGCCAAGCGCCGCGTATCTTTGCAAATCACTGTGCCTATAAACGGCAACAGTCATCGAGAGAGTCACCATTAGTCTCTCTTTCATTTTCAGGTGTATCTGCTAGGGTTTTGAGAAAAAGGATTTCCTTTGTTCTCTTCTCTTCCGTCTAGCATTAGATTCTTGATTCGCAATGGCACCCAAAGCCAAGCAAACTGCTTCATCGTCGAAGGCGGTCGTCACTGAGGCCCAAAGGGGCAGTTCCTCCATGCAGGAAGCCCCTATCTCAGATATAACGCCATCAGGCTTGATCTTCAGCATTAGAGGGGTTTATGAAGTTCTTATAACCCTAAAAATCCCTTCTTTGAAGGAGAACCGCCAACGTGGATTCGAAACCGTGCTTGATTCTCAGACGCGGTCTTTGAGTTAACAAACAAGGCGTGAGTTTGATGACCCTACCGCTTTTATCCGCTTGAGGATGTACTTGTTTGTTAAACATAGGGCGCCAGTAAGCCTTGCCGTTCCGGAGTCATCACTTAGAATGTTTCTAATTGTGAAAGATCAGGACGCAGACTTGATTCTTGCATTCTGTGACATCAGACGCTGGTTTTTATGAATCTTGCACCGAGTTCGAGTACTTAGAAATTTGTCATAAGTCTTGGATTTTTAAAACGCAGACTCCCTGCTGGCCTCACGGTCCTCAGGTCTGGACGCGGATCCTCAGGTCTGGACGCGGATTTTGACAATTTTTGCGTCCAGTATCTCTTCTGCGTCTGAATTATAGACACTTAACGTTTTCGTTTAGATTTCTGATTAGATTTCTGATCAAGTGTCGTTTTCTTCTGCAGTGCGACACTCTTCCAGCCCACTCTCCAAGAGGCGTCACTTCGGGCACATAGGTGGTGCTGACCGTGATTTAACCTTTGTGCTGCAAAGGATTGCTCCTGTTACTGCCGTCAAGTCGAAGGAGCGAAGGGAAAGGCTTTCCAATGTTGACGCGGCAACCTTGCGGGAGCTTATGACTGACGCGGCATTCTCAACGAATGCTCGCGCTCCGATGGAGAAGCCTGCTTTCTTCTTTGGAGACCATATTAGTAAGGGCGGCTATTCCTTGCATGACGGAGATTATAAATGGCTCCGTTAGATAGGGGATAGAAGGCTCTTTCTTCTGAACATAGAGAGGATGTACCCACTATTTATCTCAACACATGTCCGTCCCTCGAAAAATGACATGGGAGCTTTCCCGACCCGTCCCTGAGGTTACTCTCGGCAAGTTAGGCTCCAAGAAGGTATATCATGCTGGTCATGATAAGGAGGCTATCGGCCTGTTTCCCGGGCTGTTCAGGACCGATCACCCAGTAGGAGAAACTCCTAAACTCAGCACCACCTTTCTCAACGCATTCATGAAAGTGGGGGCTGATTTTCCAGTCGACTTCCGTGCGCCCGGGTGGATCCATTCCACTGAGAAGTATTGGTGGGGTAAGATGGTGAGCTTCGTCCTTGCCAATCTTGGAGGCCTGTTGGAGCATGTGGAATTGTACCAAGCGGTCAGGGCCGTGCAGTATGGTATTCCACCCAGTTCTCAAAACTTCTTTGGGATCCTGGAGCGTTACAATCCTCTGACGGGGACATTCTTCACTCCGGTCGGAGAGATGGGTCTTGCCCTGCACGAGTTGTACGAAGTCTCGGGGCTGGTAATGGGGGACTCTCCCTATAAGGAATACGTCCCGACCACTGAGGAGCTTCATCTTTTGAAGAAAGCGTCTCCTCGAGTGTACGAGACTTATTGGGAGGTGTTATGTCACTTCCACATTTGCGGCCAGATAACCTCTTGGAGGACGAGGGGAGTCAAGCAGCTGTCTTGGGCAAGCTACTTGTTTAATGGCGTCAATCAGAAAGACCATCCAGTGACCCGACTGGCTCCCAGCTCTGACGAGGAGATTGCCGATAGGATCAAGGCTTCTGTAGACTCCTACACTACGGAGTCGAACAAGGATACTTTCGAACTTGACACGGTTTTTGAAAGTTTCCATCATCAAGCCCGGACCCCTATCTCTAAACGAGCACTGTTGGCGGGCTTCTTAATGTTGTGGTTGAAGCGCTGTGTGGTGCCGACACTGCCACATGAAGTGATTATTGCTGACGTAGTGTACCCGGCGGTGCTCCTGGCTTATGGTAGGCCCATAGCCCTCCTCCCGGCCATGGCGGCCGGTATTCAAAGTGGGTTGCGGGCCTTAACTCAGAATCTATGCAAAGTAGAGAAGGCTGTCGACTCCCAGGGTAAGGCGATTGTTAACTCAGAGGGGAGGCCGACGGTAAAGCGTCCCAACCCTCGGGTTGAGCTTCCTTACACGTACCTAATGACTTGGTACGTTGTGCACTGTCCCTCCCTGATGACATCGGTGTCTTGGAGTGAGGGGTTTACCCCTTTCGTACAGCGGTTGGAGGGTTCAAGCTGGTGTAATACTTATATGTATTTCATTCGGAGGTGCATTCTAACTGCTTCGAACTACCAGCTCAATCGCTGCTTCCCCGAGATTGCAGGTGCATCTTTCGGGGATAAACTTGCTGACTTCGTGGGCCCAGATAACTTCACGAGGCTGTCATCGGGAGTTTTCTGGTGGGTGGTCAATATTCGGCCTGGGTATGTGCTTTTCCGACAAGGGAATTCGTGCACGATTGAGCCGTACATGCCGAATCGCTTCGCCCGACAGTTCGGTTATGATCAATTATATGTCGGTAACCCCAATGCTTGACTCGCCTTCAGTGGGAACTTGTTTGAAGGTGCTCGGGCTTGGTATTATAGTGTGGCCGGAGGGACGGAAGCACTTTTTCGTCTGCCTCCCAAAGAGCCGAAAGGCTGTACAAGCCTTAGCTTCTGTACCTGGTACTTCCAAGCCAACCAAACGCCTGACTTTGCTCCGGAGTACTCATGCATCGAGAGTATCAATGCATTTTACAAAGCCAAGTTGGGGTCCAACAAACGCTCACGAGGCGTCGAGGAGTATCAGAAGGCTCTGAAGGAGATCAGAAGGGTGTCGAGGGAGGAGCCGCGAGCAGCAAAGGGTCGACTGGCGGTGCGTAAGCGTCCTCAAGGTTCTACTTCCACTGTTGAACCTGCCCCAAAGAAGGTCCGGAGAGACTTGGCGGCCGCAGTTTCTCCGTCCGAGGACATCCCTTCTGGTGTTGAGGAACAGAGGGAAGAAGAGGGAGATGAGGATGACGCACCCTTAGTCCGTACCCATGGGTTGCGCAGCAGGGGCCCCAGGATTTTAGAGGAAGGGGAGTTCGCTGACAAACCCACCGCCGCTGATGATGCTGAGCAGCTTGAAGTCGACATAATGGCGGAGGTGATGTTGAGATTCCAGGGGTCTCAATTCAGCCTGGGTCTTCCTCTGTCGACGAGAGGAGGGATGAGGCACAACAGCCCGGGTCCCCTAGTGTATTAATCCCCAGTCCTCGGGTAGTTGACCCCAGCCCTACCACTGGGGTATTTGGTAGCAAGGTCCCGGTTGCCGAGGCTTCTTGCGTTAAACTGTCGTCTTCTTCATCCGAAGAAGAAGGGTATGATTCAGGCGATGAGGTTGACTTTGGCGATGAACCCGCTCCTCTTGATCCGAGTAAATTCTCACACATCTCGGAGGAGGAAATATATGGGTGTGAGACGGTGACGGCGTCACCACCAGCGGCAGTTATTCCTGCTGAAGCTGCCGAAGGTGCTCTTTTCGCCTAACTCATCCTTTTAACTAGGAAAAGGATTTTGACGTTTTCTTTTTCATTTGGCTTCATATCGCAGGGCTGGTCGTGGTTAGCGAGGTCGCTGCTTCCTCCCAGATTGAGGAGATGATACAGGAGCTGGCCCAGCAGGAGAGAGTTGAGACTCCTATTACTGGGATGCCTCAAGAGAGGGCAATCATCGAAGTCAGTGAGACCTCCACCCTGCAGGGTTCGCCTAAGAACTCGCCATCTTTGGACCCTCAACTAGGTAAGGAAATATTGATATTTTGAATGTTTTCCTTTTACTGTCGTAGCTGATATTCTTGTAATTTGCAGAGGGCACTGAGGAAGCTCAGGTAGAAGACTTGGCGGTCATTGCCTACCCGGGAGGCCGTACAGCTCAGACCTCAGCCAAGGACCCTGAAGAGGTCGAGCTTACTGTCATTTCATCGGTTGTGGAGGTTTCTACGGACGTAGTACCCCCAGAAGCGCCGGCGGCTACTCTTGCTTCTGCCGCACCCGTGGTCAGTCTGATTCCTGTACCGGAAGAATCGGCTTACATCCCTCACCCCGTGATAGAAAGGGGATCGGGGAGCACTTTAGGTGGTGATACCATGGGGATTCTGACACGCCAGAGGTGCAGCAGTTCTTTGCCTCGATGCAATCATGTATTGATTTCATCCTATCTGGGGATAGCTCCTTTGAATTCGCCCGAATGTTTCTCGGAAACCTGGTCGAGAACATCAGTTTAGCCGGAGGCCCTTTACCAGCCAAGGCGTGTCTGCTGCTGGTGGAGCAGTTGGGACATAACTTGAGAGAGCTTCGATCCCTGGAGAATGCTGGCTCATTTCACGAGGCCCAGGAAACTCTGAATAGGCTCCTTGCTGCTCAAGAGTAAGAGCGAAGAGAGGTGGAAGAGAAGATAACCGAAAGGACCCGTCTTCTCGAAGGTTTCCAGGCTGATCATCAAAAGCTAGCGGTCGAGTCAAAGGAATCCGAGATGATCATGCAGGCTGCGAAGCAGGCTATCCTTGACTCTCGGGCTGCTATAGCCAGAGCTGAGGCTTTGATTGTTTTTAATGAACAGAAGCTTGCTACTTCTGAAAAGAGGCTAGCGGAGTCAGAGGCTGCCAAGGTGCAAGTTGAAGCAAATCTCTCTGTTTATTCCTCCGAGCTCGAATCCCTCCGAGTACAAGCGAAGAGATTTTTATCCGAGAAGGATCTGTGGGCCCAAGCTCTCATGGAGGCTGAAAAGGCGCGCCAACATGAGATACATCACCTTAGAGAACAAATCCGTTCTTTGGCGAATCAGGACTTTTAGCCTTCTTTTTTCTTCTTGTAAAGAAAAGGACACTCTATTTACCAAGAGTGTTTGTATCTACTTTTATCATTTTTGAAGTCGTTGAAATTTTTTGTTCCACCTTCATTGCCCCGCTGTAGATGAATCCAACCTCCCAATCACAGATTTTGGTTGTGCTCCCTTACTGACTGTGAATACTGAACTTAGGTAAAACTAAGTTCTTTTGATGAAACGCAGCGTCGATTCATAAAAAGAGACGCGGCTCTGAAGCACGCGATTCTGACCTGCCAGTGAAGACGCGGTTCAAGCGGACGCGAAGGACGCAGCTTTGAGTGTGATTCACTGGCCGCAATCCTTAACTTTATCCAGACGTAGAGTTCAGGATACATTAAGAATATGGTCTTACGCCCCCTTAAAATTGACGCAGTCAGGGACGCGACGCTGAGACTCGGTGCAAGACCCATCATCATCCATGTAGACGCAGCTCCAAGACACTTGTGAAGGTGATAGGCCTTCTCTGCTGAAGATGTAAGCTTCGGGACGCAGCTTTATGTGCTTTCCCACTGAGACCCCCAGAATGAGTCCCTTTTGTTGATGGACACAACCTAGAGTCGTCCGAGAGACGCGGAGCAACTTTGAGTCATCCAAGAGACGCGAAGGGTCTTCTAACTTGGAATGAAGGAGGACGCCACTTTTTGAAAAAGAGGCGCGAGCCTCTGGACGCGGCTCTCACATCTGCGTTTGGTGCAACTTCCCAGGCGTTATGTGTAGCCTGTCATAAAGATCCTGTGAGATTTTCAAACGTCAAGTCTTCGTTGGCGATTGGGAACCCGCATCATCCGTTGTTTCCCGAAGCGGTTGTCCACGCGTCGGTTCTTCATTGGGCTTAGGCGTTAATGCCTTTTAATGTCAAACCGGCGCTCGCGGTTGGAGACCAGCGTCTTCGATGCTTCCCGAAGCGACGCTCCACGCGTCAGCCTTCCATTGGGCTTTGACAGTCGTGCGGTCATTAAGGCCGACGGTTCTGATTAGTGAGCCATTAATTGTGGGCATCATGGCTCGCCTATAAATAGGGCTTACCCCCTTCCTTTAGCAGTCCCATACTTGGACTATTCTCTTTTAACAGCGAGTGCTCTGAGAGACTCCATCTTCTCCCTTCAAGGACTTTACCGGGGCTTGCCTCCATGGATGAAGATGACCCAGAGCTTTCATGCTTCTTTTTGGTCTCTTCAGAAGATTACCACTGTCAAGTGATTTCAATAACAGAAAGCGTCTCTTTGAGCACCTTTTATGTCCGCGCTTCAATGCAGAGAGTTCAACTCTTAATAGAGGCTTCTGTGGGTACGCCGTCCCAATTTGCCATGATATTTTTAGTCTAACTAAGTCTGAATTTTGATATCTCTTAAAGAGATTAATCATTTGGATTTTCTTCTGAAGTCAGTTGGTGCCTTCCTCTTTTGGAAGTTGCGCTATTGACTTAAACTTCTCTGGACGCGAGTATAGTAAATTTAGACACCTGGCCGCAGGCTCCGCATATGAAGCTCGCGTCTTGAGGCTACCAACTTAGGAGAATCTCAACTCAGACTGGAGGTCTCAGGCCTGAATCTTGCAACTCCTGTTCATCCAACAGGGAGATGGCAATTCTCGCGTCTAATTCTCTTTGCGTCTCATATTTTAGACGCGGGTACAAAACTGTGGTCGAACTCTGTATGTTGTCACAGCTTTGATCGCATCTGTTTCTACCGCAGCAGATGTTCGCTGCGCGGGTCATTCCTGCGTCTGGCGATTTCAGCAATAACTGTGTCTGTCACTTAGTTTTTCTGTTGAAGTATACTAAGCTTCAGATCTTCTAATTTTGTTGCTTCTTGCATGTAGGCTTGATCATCCTTTTTCATGTTCGCTGGGCCCTTGGGAGAATATATCGGCCAGCGAACTTGGTCGATGGTCGACCACAGGAGAAGAAGTCATGACTCCTGCCTTCAGGAGATTGGGACCGGACCCTCGCCAAGATCTCTTTGGATTCAATGCACCATTCATGCTTCTTGGCATGGCATGGTCAGAGTGAGGATGGCGGCGGGGGTAGCGGTGGATATAGTGGTGGGTAGCATCCCCTGTGAGGTCTCAAAACCTCCTTTCTTATCCCAGAAGTGACATCGAGGGAAACTCCATGCCTACTGAATGACCTTCTGGTGGAAGAGATGTTCATCAACGAAGGGTCATACCCCCACTTCGGATGGTCAGGTGGAATCAGAAGACTCTGCTGCCTTTCGACCTCAAGAAACACCATTGTTCTTAATCAACCAGGGACTTCTTCGATGTTTACATCATGCATCGTGGTGCAACCAGCTTCTGATCGTTGCCACAATGTCTGATCCTACTTTGGTGCCCTTCCAAATATCTTGTACTTGGAATTGTATGCAGCTTTGAGGGGTGAGTGCAACCTCTGAGAGAGAGAGGGACTTCTTTGTGTACTCCTTAACTGTAACACTCAATCTCATTGTATAAGAGAGCGTTTTGTATCACCTTCATATGCCTGGATATAAATAAAAGTGACACTTTTATTTTTGTCTCTTCTATTGTCTTGGACTCTTTTGTCTCTTTTTGGTCAGACGCATAGAAGCAAAGAATCTTTGGCTTGTCAAAACTATGATGAAGATTTTAACAAGTCAAATTTTGTAGAGAAAAGATCCTACTTTAGGAACCCCACAATGCTGTCAGAGGTGTGATATTAACTTGATAGAAATAAGATAATTTTGGTGGGCCTGCCACTTTATAAAAAGAAAGTGACAGGTTGAATCGGTACCCCCAGGGAAGATGAACTTTTATCAGAGGTTTGGGATTAACTTGATTAAGATCAGCTGGGGAGTTAATGAAAACACTGTTAATGGTGTAATGTTAACCTAACATTGTTTTTAAGTGGACTTGTTATTCTGTTGACGAGAATAACAAGTGAGGCTAGATTCGCAGGGGATCTAGGAAAGTTTTTACCGTTAGAGGTGTGATATTAACTTAACGAGTTGAAAGTTGTCTTGTCAGAAGTATGATGTTAACTTGACAAGAATGTAAGTCAGAGGTGATATTAACTTGACTCAGAAGCATTTCAGCTTTCATTTGGGAAAACTGAAAGTGCCACTGTCATAGGTGTGATGTTTAACTTGACAGTGAGGGTAATGCTAGAGGAGTAATTTTGAACTTGGCATTGGTCATCTCGACTTTGACAAGGAAGTCCGAGGGAAAGTCATGGCCGTAAGTGTATTGTTGAACTTGGCGATGACCTGGATGCTAGAGGTGTAGTGTTAAACTTAGCATCGTTTATTTCAACTTCGATATGGAAGTCTGAAGAAAGGTGACTGTCAGAGGTGTGATGTTAACCTGACAGAAACTCGATGTACTGTTTAGAAGTATAATGTTAACTTAACAGTAATTTGTCAGAGGTGTGGTATTAACTTGACAGAAATTGATTTGCGATATGAGCAATTTGAGGACCTGTCATCCTATTGATGAGAATGGACAAGTGGAGTTTAAAAAATGTCAGAGGTATAGTGTTAACTTGACAAATTTGGATTTGCGATATGAGCAATTTTGAAGACTTGCCATTCTATTAATGAGAATTGGCAAGTGAAGTTTGAATTGCCAGAGGTATAGTGTTAACTTGGCAATGACTGTATTTCGTAGACCTACCATTCTGTGGATGAGAATTGGTAAGGGATTTTGGAGGGGAGAGTGGAGTCAAGTCCACTTAGGATTTTTAGCAAATCCTCAGCTGTCAACGGATTTGAGGTGCCTTTACCAACTACCGTTTGAGTTGGGCTAGCCATGCTATTCCCCTCAGCATGATGAGTTGTCGAAGACTTATGTTGGGCTTAAAAGCCAACATTTTCCTCTATCCTTAGCCGTCGGAGGCGTTGGATCAAATGGGAACATGTCCCTTAGGATTTTTAGCAAATCCTCAGCTGTCAACGGGTTTGATATGCCTTTACCAACTACCATTTGAGTTAGGCTAGCCATGCTATTCCCCTCAGCATGATGAGTTGTCGAAAACTTATGTTGGGCTTAAAAGCTAACATTTTCCTCTATCTTTAGCCGTCGGAGGCGTCGGATGTTAATGAAGAAGCTCTTCTTGTTTTGATCAGAGGTGTACTTTTAACTTGATCGGAGGGGGAGTACTATTAAGAATAGTACTTCTTCAAGAATCTGCCATTGATCGGCATCATGAGTATATCGCCATTTGAATTTATGAGACGATATGACCCATTTGAGTAGACTGACTCTACTACAAATGGCCCTTCCCATTTGGGCTGAAATTTTCCTTTTGTCTTGTGCGTCATCACCATGGGTCTTCTGATGGCTAAGACAAGGTCGCCTTTCTTGAAAGTTCGCACTTTAACTTTCTTGTTGAAGGCTCTGGTAATTCGAGCTTGGTAAAGCTCGATTTGTTGCTGGGCCTGCAGATGTTTGTCATCTAAGGCTTCCAATTCTTGGAATCGCTGTCGATGCTTCTCTTTATTTGTCATCTCTGCTGTCAGGGCGACGCGTAGAGATGGAATTTGGATTTCGAGTGGAAGCACGATTTCACACCCATAGACCAAAGAAAATGGTGTAGCTTTAGTTGGGGTTCGCACAGTTGTGCGGTAAGCCCATAAGCATTCACCTAGCTTGTCGTCCCAGTCACGTTGACTTTTCGAGACGAATTTCTTGAGGAGTTTGCCAATGGTCTTGTTGAAAGCTTCTGCGAGACAATTAGCGGCAGGGTAGTATGCCGTTGAGGACACACTCTAGATTCTGAACTTGGCGCAGAATCTCTGGAAAGCCTGGCTGATGAACTGGGGTCCGTTGTCGTGGACATTTCGCCGAGGTACCCCAAAACGGTAAATGATGTGATGTTTCACGAATTTGATCACATCAGATGATTTCACCTCCTTCAAAGGGACGGCCTCAGCCTATTTGGAGAAGTAATCGGTTATTGCCAAAATAAACCGATGTCCTTTTGATGATGGAGGGCTGATAGGGCCAACCACATCCATCCCCCACATTTCAAATGGCCAAGTAGAAGCCATGGAGTGAAGGTAGCCTGGTGCTTGATGGATGAAATCGCCATGTACTTGGCAGGCGTGACATCTTTTGGCATAGGTGATGGCGTCAGTGATCATCTTGGGCCAATAATATCCCAATCTTTGGAGTCGGTATGCAAGTTTTGGGCCAGGTTGATGGGCTCCACACATGCCGTCATGAGCTTCTTTCAATACCTCCTGTGCCTCCTTTTGTGAGAGGCAGCGAAGCAAGATCCCGTCATGCGATCGACGATACAGTGTTTGCGTAATCGCATTATAGTAGTATTTGGGGGCTTTCCTTCGAATGGCAGCCGCTTCTTTGGTGTCTTTCAGGCAGGATGCCATATAGGACATAATCAATGTAGGGGAATCGTCAGTCTCTAGGCTCTGGACCGGTTGACAATTCCAGTGCTTCTTTGCTTTGAGAATCTCCCTTTGACTCCTGATAATCCTTGAGAGCAATTCTCGGGCAATACAGGTCGTGGTTGTAGACGAATATCTTCTCCATTGCTCCAGCTGGAAGAGCTAAGGAGGCCGCGAGGGATGCGAGTGCATCTGCATGCGCATTTTGCCGGCACGGTACATAGTCGATGTAGAAGTTTGTAAAACTTCCCAGCCATGTGGACGGTTGCATTGTAATAGGGTACTAGGTCCTCATGTCTGACTTCGTACTCCCCGCGAACTTGGCTGACGATGAGTTTAGAGTCGCCGTATGCCTCGAGATTTTTAACGCCAATCTCATCGGCGAACTGCATCCCAATCAAAAGAGCGTTGTACTCCGCTACATTGTTGGAGTAAGATTCGGTAAGCGAAATGGCTCGGGGAATCACATAATTCTGTGGGGAGACGAGTACTACTCCTACCCTTGCTACTAGGTGTCCTTTTGGGCTTATTCTGGATGCACCGTCAAAGAAGAGTTGCCACACTTGACTTTCAAATGATGTCTGAGTCAAACAGACTTCGGCCACTTCATCTGGGAGATCCTCGTAGAGTTTGGTTGCCCTCGAATTTGGGTGCTCAGTTAGGAAATCCGCCACCGCTTGTCCCTTAATAGCCTTTTGTGGTAAAAAGTGCATCTCATATTGGGATAGCAATATGGCCCATTTTGCCAGCCGGCCGTTCAATGATGAAGGCTTAGTCATAAGTAACCTCAGGGGATTGACTTTTGATATGACGTTTATAGTTTGGCCTACCAGATAGTGTCGCATTTTCTGAATGGCGAACACTAATGCCAAACATTCCTTCTCGATCGGATTATACCGATGTTCGGCTCTGATCATTGTTCTTCTCAGATAGTAGATCGCTTTTTCTCGTCCTTGATCATCATTCTGAGCTAGTAGAGCTCCCAAAGAATGATCCATTGCTCGGACGTATACCAGGAAAGGTTTTCCGGATATCGGAGCTGCAAGGACTGGTGCTTGGGTGAGGTATTGCTTGATTTCCTCAAATGCTTGTTGGCAAGCGTCGTCCCAAATGAACGAAACACCCTTCTTCATTAGTTTACGAAGGGTTGGCATCTTCCGGAGAGATTTGAGATAAACTTGCGGATGTATGCCAATTGTCCTTGCAATCCCCTGAGTTCCTTGAGATTCCTCGGAGGTTGCATCTCCTGGATAGCACGAATCTTTTCCGGATCTAAATGAATTCCTGTGGAAGTCACTACAAACCCTAGGAACTTGCGCTGGCCACCCCAGGAAGGATTTGATAGGGTTCATCTTCAACTGATGGGCCCGCATGATGTCGAAGACAACCTTTAGATCAGTAATATGATCACCTTTAGCGCGGCTTTTACCGCAATGTCATCAATATAGCATTCCACTGTTTTGCGCATTTGCTGATGGAAAATGGCGTTCATAGCCCTTTGATATGTTGCCCCCGCATCTTCAGTCCGAAGGGCATGACGGTTATAGCAGTAGACCCCCAGTGGTGTTCTGAAGGAGGTGTGCTTTTCGTCATCAGGATACATTTTGATTTGATTATATCCTGAGAACCCGTCCATGAAGGACATTCGTTCGAATCCACAAGTATTGTCAATTATGACGTCTGTGATTGGCAGTGGGAATTCGTCTTTGGGACAAGCCTCGTTTAGATCACGGAAGTCAATGCAGATCCGGATCTTTCTGTTTTTCTTAGCAACGGGGACGATGTTGGCTACCCAATCGGGATGTTGCTCTTCCCTGATGAAGCCAGAGTCTATGAGCTTTCTGACTTCTGATTGAATTGCCTCCATTATTTCTGGACGGAACCGTCGCTGTTGTTATTTGATAGGCTTTACGTCCGGATTGATGTTGAGGCGGTGCATAGCCACTTGAGGATCAAGTCCAAGCATGTCTTCGTAATTCCAAGCGAAGACATCTTTATACTCTTGAACAAGAGATATTAGATCCTTTTTTCTCTGATGGTGACAGGCCGTCGCTTATGAAGATGGGCTTAGGGTTAGCCTCATCTCCTAGATTGATCTGAACAATCTTGTCTTCTGTGGGTGGCTCTCGCTGTTCAAACGGGCATCCCAAAGAGTATTTAATGTTTGATCCAAGGATCCGTATCGGACTGGATATTTCTTCATCTTCGTTTTCCAGGTGGCTTGTTGAAACCATATTCACTGAAAGTTCTTTGAAGATGTTGCCGACACTAGCATCTGACTCCCATGATGACGTGCCTGAAGAGTTTTTATGGCCTGATGACCCTCCAGAATCAGAGGCTGATGGAGCCGGAGTTGATACATAGCCCAACCCCCTGCGAGTCTGATGATAATAATCGAGTGCTTTTCCTTTCGGCACAAAGGATCGAAGTAGCGTTCTCCTTCCTTTGCCAAAGTTCAACCCGAGTCTGCTGGTTAGGTCATACCCCATGTTTTTCATCATTCTGAGTGCCTTTGGCTCATAATGACCGAACTGAGGGGATTCTTGCTCGCTTTTTGATTCTTCATGATTCATTGGTTCGGATTCAATTCGTCCGAAAAGAATTGGTCTTTGGCCCTTCCTTCTCGCTGGAACCATGAATATTGATTGTTGCGCATCGCCGACATTTCGACATGTTTCAAAGGACGATTTCACTGGTACATGCAACGATGTCAAAGCATCCATTGCCGACTAGAGATCGTCATCCACGTCGGTACTAGTGTCTGACGGCTCTGAATCAGAAGCAAACACAGAAAAATACGCTAAATCTAATTCTTCATTAATGTACCAACCGCCTACATCATCGGCGGAGGTATTATCAACATCGGGCTTATTAATGCCCGTTACAGGTGGATCTAGCTCCCACACACACTCATCTTCCTCCAGCTCGGTGTCGGCTTCATTGCCAGAGTCTGGTTCCTCTAGTTGCGGGACTTCATCTATTTTCACAGATTCCTGATATAGGAGGGAATCTGTGAAATAATTCTCCACTCCCTTGAACGGATGCCTCTCGGCAATCAACGTTTGCACCTTTCCACTCCCGTCAATGTATTTCATGACCTGGTGGAGGGTAGAGGGAACGATAGAATTGCGATGAATCCACGGTCGTCCCAGCAGCAAGTTGTAGGAGGTGTCAGCATCTATGACGTAGCATGTCACCTCTGACCTTAGGTCTCCAATCTGGCATTTGAGCTTGACCTTCCTCATTGGACGGGTACTATTGGCATTGAACCCATAAATGGTCGTCAGAGTAGGGCTCAAACGGTGAGTAGGAATCCCGAGATGTTGCATGACCCGGCGAGGCATCACGCGGACCCTGGATCCACCTGAATGCGGTTCACTTCAGATGATCCAATATACCCTGCGAAGTAAAGGGGTCGATCATGTTTCCCTTTGACTTGCATATCATCTGCCGTGAAGGTGATGCAGGGAATATTTTGGGAGGCGTGGAGGCAATCCTATACATCTTTCTCCTTCGGTAGCTGGGTCATGAAGACCTCAGCATTAGCCAGAGCTTCTTGTAGAGCTTCTCTGGTCGACTTTGATAATCTGAGAAGCTCATAAAGAGTAATCCGCGCCGGGATGTTGGCTAACTGAGCCAGGACATCAAAGCGGTAAGGTGCCGTGGATCCTTCCGCTATGTCTTTTGAAAGAACTCGGGAAAACCGAAGTTCTTTCTGTTTCTCCACGGGTTTGCTTCGTGGAGGTTTTGGCTGGCTCTGCAGCGGGTCTTGGAGGAGTTACCGCCACTTTGCATACTTTTTCAAATATGGCTGCCCTGAATGGGTTTCTGTCACCAGCTGACTGGGTTCTGCGGCCAAAACTATTGTCTCCTCTTCTGAGTCGGTTAGCAAGGGAATATCAGTTTCCCGCTTCTCGAGAAGAGGCACACATCACGTTACAGGATGAAGCCTTTGCTTTGCCTTTGGACTTCCTACTGGTCACAGTGGTCCATTGCTGGCCATCCATAAGGTCGGGATGAACCCACATGACTTCTCCCCGAGGTGTGGAACAGGTACCAAGCCCTTTTCTTGCTGTTGGTGAGGGTCTGTGTTGACCATTCTCAGCTCTCCTCTTGGATAGGGACTACTCCAGAGGGTGTTGGAGGTTGCCTTCCAAACTGAAGGACTGACATCATATTAGCCGTCACCTTCTTCTGCTCCGGTCGGAGTTTCAATACCTCCGCGTCAATCAGCGCCTGAAGGATGTCCTTGAAGACATAACAGCTCTTGGTAGGGTGTCCCAACATCCTGTGGTACATGCAGTAGCTGGGATTGTCAGTTTTACCGACTTCCTCGGGGCGCCTAGCTTCGGGAAGCTTCAGTCGATTGCTCTTGTTGAGTAATTTGAAGAGCGAGTCGACATGTTTATCCTTGAAGGAATACTGCTTGTTGCCCTGGTTGGCTTGAAGAGCCACTTCCCTTGACCGCTTGAGGTTTGACAGGGGACTTGGTCTCTGCTGCCAAGTTATCCTTCCTTTTGGCTTGGAGGGATGTGTCTGGCGCACGCCTCGTTGACCTTTCAGGCCTGGGTTTGTTTTCTTCCGCTCTGACGTGGGCGACAATCTCCTCAGCCTGTTCACCTTGTTGGACTAATTACTTTCAGGTGCGGCTTTCAGCAACTCCTATTTGAGTAAGGAGTGAAGTTTGGAGATTGTGGCGGCATGTTTCCACCAGGGTAACCTGGGTCATACCATTCGGACATCGGAGTGCCACGTTCCGAAATCTTTCCACGAAAGACTTAACGGACTCTCCCTTCCACTGCTTGGTGGCTAAAAGGGTAGGCATGTTGACCTCCGAGTCATCTTCAAAGAAGCGTGTTAAGAAAAGCTTCTCTAAATCACCCCAGTTCTTGATGGAACCTTCTGGGAGCTTCATGAACCATTCAAAGGCCAGCCCTTTTAGGGTGCCGATGAATAAACGCACCAGGATGGCGTCGTTATCTACCACATTCCCAGTTTGGGACTTGAAATAGTAGATGTGTTGGTTCGGTGAACCTTTCCCATCAAATGCTTGGAGGGTTGGAGCCTTGAACTTGGGCGGGTATGGAACCAGGTCCCTTTCGGCTAGATATGGGCGGACCACTCCTGCTTCTTGGAGACCTTTCCGATTGGTAAGGGCTTCAAGGCGCTGCTCCAACTGATTCATTCTTTTAGAATGAACCTTTCCCTGGTCTTGATCGTTCTTTTCCTGCGACGAGGATTTAGACGAACCAGAGGTGGGTTGCTCTTTCTTCTCGGAGTGTTCGAAAGATGAGCTTTCTCCCTCTTTTCGTTTGCCCTTAGACTTTCTAGGGGGAGATTTCCTCCTGTCTTCGAACAACTGTACGAGCATCTGCTTGAGAGAGTCGATGGATTCTTGCTGAGCACGAATCATCTCGAGTTGTTCCTTCTGGACCTGGGCTTGCTGCTCCAAGCGCCTGGCGGTCTCCTCAGGAGTGCTCGTCATATATGTGAAGGCCTCTTTCTCTATAGAAGAGTTTGAGGCCTGCGACTCTGCAATGGCAGGGTGCGAGTCATTAATCTCAATGCCCCGGGCTAGGGCATTGTAGTTAATCGGGGGAATGGCCTCAGTTTGGGTGCGAGTGTGTCGGTACACTCCTTTCGGTTCAGAGTCAGACTCGTCGGAGCTGACTACAGGCTGTTTTCCCCTGCTCCTGCTCGCCATGTTAGCAGTGAGCTCTGAATACTCAGTGTCAGAGAAGATCCTCCGCCTGTAAGACCGTCTTCTTTTGGCTGATGGGGGAATCAGGGTCAACTGTTTAACTAAGGACTGCTGGTTCACTCCTGAAACGCAACGGCACTCAGAGAGCATGGAGATGAGCCGTTGGCAGCAACATGATGAAGTGGTTTAATTAGCACTTCTTTTCTTTGTCAAGTAATCTCTTAGATCCATGGGAAGAGGATCGAAGAGATTAGCCTCGCAACTTCGAGGGCGGGAGGCATCCTTGCGCTGTACAGCTTGGACGCAGGATTCAGAGACGCGACTCTCGCGTCGCAGCTTTAGGACGCGTGTCTGGCGTCTCTGTTGAGAAGAGATGTGGCTGTCGCGTTGCTGCTTGGTGCGTTGGGGCAGGGACACTTGAGAGAGAGTGGGCTGCTGGGCCCTACGCTTAAGGGCGCATGCCTCTTGTACTTGACGAGGCGCGCAGGCTTCACCTTCGCGTTTGGTGAGTTGGACTTCCGAGGACCTAATTTGGGGAGTCTCGCGTTTGGGCCGCCAAACGCGGACTTCGCGTGCTGGACGTGGCGCGGCCAAGGCACCGGATTGAACTTCGCGTCCTGCCTCAGTTGGACAATCAGAAGTTCCAACTTGCAGTTGACGCGCATGCCTCCTCTATCGACGCTCAGCGTTTCGGTTGCGTCGTGGAGGTAGAGAGAAGCCAACGACGACTTGGTGCTGAGGGAGAGGGTG
>JAVJIF010011495.1:0-103461 GCA_038442645.1 Agave tequilana | reverse complement strand
GGGAGTAGGATACCAATTAAAAATACAATCGATTGAAAACTAAAACATGAAGTTTTCTCCCCCTTTATTAAATACCAAGAAAATGATGCATAAGATTGTATAAAATACCAATTTGAAAACTAATAGTCATTGAGGAGTAAATCAAGCTTATTATAAACATAATTTGTGCTTTTTAAGATGAAATATATAGTAAGCACAATCAAATCATGTATATATGTATGAAAATATAAATACCAATAGAAAATGATACTTTTTGAAGTTTTGAAGCATACATATATAGAAAACCAAAGATGAGTATACAACCATGAAAATATCAATTGGGATACCAATTGAAAAAATGATGAGGATCAAGTGTATAACTAATACCTTCCACCCTATCATGCACTTGTTTAAAAAGATTTTCAATTTGAGCATACAAGGCATGGTCGCCCATTCAACCACCCTTCGATGGGTGGGGTTTTCAAAAATAAGTTTAAAAATAATATTAGCATAATTAAAAACTCTTTCAGAATGAAAAAATACGTAACTAGTTTTATGAAAAACTTGAAAACTAGTACGAAATCCCTCAAGTAAGGAATAAAATAATAACATATCCATGAAAACAAGAAAATCACACAATCATCAACACTCAAATAGCAATAGAGCTTATATAATCTCATGAAAATAAATCATGAGTAAACAAACAAATATAGAGTGTAATAAGTTATGTAATCAACAAAGTCATGGAATAAGGCATTTAAGCTCAATATGAAATTTCTTTATAAAAATTATCAAAACTAAATGTACTTCAAGGTATATGTATGTTTAGTCAAAACTAAAGGTATACATACAAACACAATTGAGTCTATAAAGAGATTTTACATGAAAGGCAAATGACTCACGGTTATGCATGTATATCCAATACTTTTGATAAAATTAACATATACATGAAGCTAAAACATATCATCACGAAAAACATGTCCAAAAAATAAGAGATACAAGTCAAAATGCAAGAATCATCAAAACTAGGCTATACTAGTACATCTAATAGGTATAAATGAGCAATCAAGCACAAACATATAATAATCTATTTGTGGCTCACTAGTTGTGCAAGTATTGATATAAGTTTTAATGAAAACTATATCTTAAACATTGTAATCAAAAAAAGAAGCATGAAACAAAAAACATAAGCTAACATGATCATTATGTAAATACACATGTATTAGAATAGGATATATGACATAGCTAAAATAAAGTGAGAACACAAAAATAGATCCATATAGAACATGGGTGTATCTCAAAAAATACTACATATGTATATCACGAGCCTAATTATCATGGCATTTAACATAGTAATCAAAAATGCTAAAAATCAACAACATAAAAGTATTTAAACATAATGTGAGATAGAGATCGTTACCAAACCTTGAGGGCAAATCTCTAGGTCTCCAAACCAAGGTGGTCCTTCCACCAAACTTCCCTTGAAAGTGATGCATCAAAATTGTCACCTTTAAGCTCGGAACGCATCCACCTCAAGGCACCCATGCCCTCACGTTAAGTGAGAGCCCACACCTACATCAAATACCATAGGGTGAATTTTGGTACCCATACTCTTTTGAGTCCATGGGGTTAACTCCTTCCTAACCCAAACAAATTTGTTTGCAAAATTTATATTATGTACTCTATCATAACAAAACTTTGCAAGGTGGCCCTTACATTCACAATGTGTATAAGTGTACACATGAGCATACATAGTGTTATGAGTGTGAACGTGAGGAGCATGTGTATGCCGTTGTTTGTGTGCATGCATAGGTGGAATTTGTTTCTTGCAAAATATGGATTCCAAACGTGTGTGGTTCATGGCACATTGGCTCAAAGTAGAGCCCAAACAATCAACACTCTTCTTTAAAACATTTATATCATTTTTAGTAATAGTAGAAGAGGTGCATGCAATAGATACATTAGGTGGTGAAGCATGGCAAACATGTGTATCAATATCATTTCCAAAGAAGTGTTTTTCCTAAAAACTAAATCTAGCTCTTTTGAATAGAAGAAATTTTTTTTTTCAAAGATTCATTCTCTTTTAACACAAAATCAAGTTTTGAAGTTAAAGTCTCATTTTTCTTCAAAACAATTTCACAATCATTTTTATTTTTCAAAATTTTATTTTCATTAAGGGTAAGTTCAAGTTGGGATTTCAAAGAGTCACGTTCATTTGAAATCTCAACCTTCTCTTGCAAGCCAAATCAAGTTTCGAACACAAATCCTTATCTTCTTTGTTAAGTCCAAACTTTTCTTTTTCAAGAGTTGGTATTTTTTAAGTAATTTTTCACATACAATAGATAGTTCTTCATTTAATGCATCGGCATCAATATGATCATCGCCGGAAGAACTAGCACAATCATCTAGTTGAGTTTCCGAATTTACCTCAAGGGAGTTATTCCCTTGGACCATGTAGCATTTTTGTTTGGATTCTTCTCCACTAGATTTCTCCTCCATAATGATTTGCGTTTGTAGCTTGGAAGACGTTAAGGTGTTCTACACTGCAAAGACGGAATCACAATGAGAAACCATAGAAAGATATTCTTTGTTAAGCCGTGCTCCTAAGTGCCTTAAGGGCTTGTGCATTGGCCTCTATATGCTTTCTATTATCAAGATAAGATTTCTTGGTAGCGGTAAGGAAAACATACATGCCTAGGGTTTTTAGGTACATACTCATTCTAAGCTTCCACATATTGATGTTAGAAACATCAAACATAGGAGATGCAAGATAATTCATGAGTGGTGTGTAAACAAGTATGTATGCAAATGCAAAAACTAGATTAGCAAATAAGATATCACTCCTAGGTGGTAAAACCTAATATCAGGAGCGTAGACTCTAATACTAATTGAAAGTACATATAGAGAGGGGGTGAATAGGTGTAAGGCTAATCTAATGACAAATAATGTGGAATTAAAAACTAAATGCAACACACTTAGTGTAACCAAAGAGTGTAGCCGAATTTCTGGTGAAGGGCTCTGGACTATCTCCTCTAAATTCCTCTAAATAAGAGTTGAGGTGCTATATGAAGCTCTCTTAGTTAAACACAAGTATGGGCACACAACCAAACCAAGCAAGTATATGATATGAACAATATGAATAATGCACAATCTAAAACTAAAAGAGAGAGAGTTAGAAAAAGTGGATCAAATGCAGACACAAAGATATGTTTCGAGGTTCGAGTACCCAGCTCTACGTCCCCGCCTTCACACAGAAGGAATTCCACTAACTCGTCCACACAGGACTTCCCACACAGGAACCTCCACTGAGAATATGGGTCAATACAATTTAGGAGTACACAACTCATTGTTAGCCAAAAAGGTTACACTCTGTATTGTATAAGTTTGATGATAACAAAATATATAGAAGCTATTTGGTACTAATAAGTTGTTTAGGATGAATTTTCGGTTTGTTACAAGTCTTGATGGCTTTAAGCATATTGCAAGGTTAATGGCGCTAAAAGCATGTTGATAGGTTGATGGCGCAAGAGACTCTTTTATAGGAGAGGAGGCTTTAGCTCGGCATCGTGGTTCAGAGACTTCTTTCTTTATAGTTTTATATTTTAGTTTGTTAAAGGATAATATATAGTGTTGAAGCTCAAATTTCCACACACACAATTGCACATGATTTTCAAAGATTATTTTTGTCTCTTGTAAAAATACTTTATTATGCCTATTCAGTATTTGCAAACTCAATTTATTGTAGTGTACTAAGTCTTGACAAAATTAATATTTGAAAATTAACATATCTTCAAAAACATTTTTACAAATTATATGTTTTGACCTGTTGCGGTCAACCGGAAGGTCGACCAGCTCTGTTTCAGGTCAGAACGGTGGACCGAGCGGTCGACCGCAGTTCTGACCGTTGGGTGCGTGCATGTGTGCACGTTATCCGGTCGACCGGGCGGCCGACCGGACCCCATATCGGTCGACCGAGCTTCGACCGATTGACTGCACCCAAGTCTCTATTTGGGACGGTCGACCGGCGGCCGACCGAGGCTGCCAACGGTCAAATAATTTTGAAAACTGGTCGACCGGGCCGGTCGACCGTGAGTGTATTAGCAGCCAAACGGCTAGTTTTCTAAACTTATTTTACAACGTGGTTTTATTCTCCAAACGAGGTTTATGGCTGATTTTGGGTCTTATCTTTCCTGATTAATCAAAATTATTGTTTACCCTTTAATCCCTACCTATATCCTATAAATAGGGGTGGATGGGGTTGAGGAGAATCACAACAACATTTGCAAAAGAAATCCAAGTTTGAGTCTTTTTGAAAGAAGTTTTTGCTCTCAGTTTTTGTGCTCTAATCTCTAATTTTTCTCTGAAGTTTTTAAATCAAAAACTCTCTTCTACTTTGTTTATTTTTTACTTAAAACCTTGAGCTTCAATCCTATACATTATTCTCTAGGGTTTTGTAAAGAAAAATTTTCAAAAGAGAGTTTGTGGTCTTCTGATCACCAAGAGATTATTGTATTTGTGGCTCCACTATCTCTGCACTAGAGGAGTGTGATTGAGGAGTTGGGTACTCCCTGGTGGTTGTAATACTTTGTGGAAGTTCTAGTGGATCGGAAATCCTTCTCGATGAAGGCGGGACGTAGAGCTGGGTTCTCAAACCTCGAAACAAATCTCGGTGCTTGCGATTGGTTTACTTGTGTTATTTACTTGTTTCTCATTCATTCTTATATTGTCGATCAATACTCTCACAATAAGATTGCATTGTGCACCTCAAACTCTTATTTAGAGGAATCACTAGGAAGGAGTCCAGAGCCTTTCACGGGTATTCGTCTTCTAATCTTACTTTGAGTGATCATTGCATCATCTCATTTTAAATTTGTGCATTGATTAGCATTATCACCTATTCACCCCTCTAGGTGATTTCAATTAGTATCAGAGCTAGGACTCTAGTTTTTGGCTTCACATCCTTAGAGAGATCCTATAATTGCTAATCACTATTTTCATATCTTCATTCATACACTAGTAAAGATGGCCGATAACATTAAGACCCCTCCCAAATTTGATGGACTCAACTTTCCCATATGAAAAGTTAGGATGAACATTTTTTTACAATCTCTAGGCAGTCTAGTTGCTAAGTCTTTGATCAAGCCTTTTAGTAAACCCGAAAGTGAGGAGGACAGTTGGTCTGAACTTACCTCCAAGGAATTTAATGCTAATTCAAAGGCTCAAAATGCCCTACTTTTAGCTTTGAATAAGGATGACTTAACACGGGTTATCAATTGCAAATCCGCCTACGAGATTTGCAACACTTATTATTGGTCACTCATGAGGGAACATCACAAGTCAAGAAAGCTAAAATAGATCTCTTGCATTCCCAATATGAAAGCTTTAAAATGCAAGAAAATGAATCTATTGATGATATGATTACTAAGTTTACTAAGATCACAAATGCTCTTACTTCTCTAGGTGATGAAATAAGCAACGACCAAAAGGTGCGTAAGGTGATTCGTGCTCTCCTTCATCATGAGAAATCAAAGCTACCACCTTAAAGGAATTGAATGACAAAGACGAGATGGAGCTCATAAGTCTTATTGGAAATCTTAAAGACTCATGAGATGGAGAAAAAGGCTAGAGAAGAAGCGGTACCTCAAAAGAAAAAGTCTATAGCTTTCAAGTCTTCTTCCACCAACTACGATGATGAAGAAGATGAAGAAGATGATGAAGAGCTATCTCTTCTTGTGAGAAATGTAAAGAGAATATACCGCAAGAATAAGCTCAACTATAGAAGGCGATGGGAAGGGAAGGAGGAGAAAAGATCATATGCTATAACTGTCGGAAACCTGGACACATCATGACCGATTGTCCAGATTTCAAGAAAACCTCCTCCTTGAAGCAAAAGAAGCCGGTTGAAAAGAAGGTGTACAAAGCCACTTGGAATTCGGAAAGTGAATCCGAAGATGAAGTCGACACGAAAAATGTGTTTTCATGGCAAACACACCTAAGGTAACTACCCGACCACTTGATGATGAAAGTGAAATAAGTAAAGAATTGTTATTACAAGCTTTCATTGAACTTTCAGAAAGTTTTGATGCAAAAAGGAAGATTGTTCAAAATTGAAAAAGGAAAATGAAATTCTTAAAAATCAAATTGCTATTTCTTTTCAACACAAAGAGATTTTGATGCCTATAGAATTGCTTGCAAAGCTAAATATCCTAAAATTGATGAAAATGAGTTTTTCATGTTAAAAACTAGAATAAATGATTTGGGAAATATTTTAAAAGAATGTGCTTTTAACAATATATAAATTAGAAGAAATATTTTCAAAGAAGCATATGCATACTTCTCATGCTAAACATGATAAAATATATCATGCCAACACATCACATGTCAATCATGCTAAAACACCGCATGCTCACAAATCACATGTTCATAAACCACATGCTCATTATGCTTTTAAATATGGAAGAATTTATAAATGTACTTATTGTGGCCGGAATTGTTATTTAGCTAAATTTTGCTATGATCATATAAATAGTACAAATAATCTTGTTTGGGTTCGAAACACTAACGCATTAGGACCCAAGAAAATTTGGGTACCAAAATCAAGCCTTAAATTATTTGATATAGATACATACCAAGACTCCAAGACGTAAGGAGCGTGGTGTACCTGATAGTAGTTGCTCAAGGCATATGACAGGACATCAACAATTTCACAACCCTATCAAGGTACGTTGAAGGTGACACCGTCACCTTCGGAGATGACTCCAAGGGCACCATCATCGGTATAGGTAACATTAAGATTGGTGCATCTCCTTTAATGAAAATGTAGTTCTTGTTGATGGGCCTAAACATATATTTGCTTAGTAAGTCAACTATGTGATCGTGGTCTCAAAGTTGTGTTTGATGAATCTTCTTCCAAAATTTTTGATTGTAAAATCAATGATATATTCTCACTGGATTTCGTGAAAATAATGTCTAAATTATTGATATGCTTAATTTGGATTGCTCTACAAAATGTTTAAATACTTTTGATGAGATTTCATGGTTATGGGATAGAAGATTAGGCCATGCATCTTTTGATCACCTTACTATAATAAATTAAAGGAATTGGTGAAGGGTATTCCTTATTTGAAGTTTGAAAAAGACCACATTTGTGGTGCGTATCAACTTGGGAAACAAACCAAGTCTTTTTGAAACCAATCAAGGATATCATGTCATCTAGGCCATTAGAATTGATTCACATGAATCTTTTTGGACCAACTAAAACTAAAAGCTTAAATGGAAATAGATATGTTTTTGTTTTAGTCGAAAATTTCTCTCGTTTCACTTGGGTTTTCTTTTTGGAGCATAAAGATCAAACTTTTCGCATTTTAAGATTTTTCGAAAAAGGGTTGAAAAAGAAAAAGGATTTTCGATTTTATGGGTAAGAAGTGATAGAGGTGGTGAGTTTGTCAACCAACTCTTCATGACTTATTGTGATGAAAAAGGAACTAAGCATTAATGTCATGTCCTAGAACTCCACCACAAAATGGAGTAGTTGAACGGAAGAATAGAACTCTTCAAGAAATGGTTAGGACTATGATAAGTGAATATAGGCTGCCTCAATACTTATGGGCCGAGGCCGTAAACACGCATGCTACATATCCAACCGTATTTATTTGTGTAAAAATACTTATAAAACCTCTTTTGAAATTTATCATTTAAGAAAACTAAATGTTTTATACTTTAAAGTTTTTGGATGCAAATGTTTTGTTTTGTACACCAAAGATAATTTGGGTAAATTTGATGCTAAGGCTTATGAAGCAATCTTTGTTGGCTATTCTAGTACTAGCAAGCATATAGAGTGTTTAATAAATCATCTCTTACTATTGAAGAATCTATGCATGTTAAATTTGAAGAATCTAATGCTATTGTTGAGAATGTTGTAGAGATTGACTCATTAGGTGAGGACATGGAGAAAATATCCTTGAAGGACTCATCCATCCAAGAAGACAAGAAAGAACCTATTGGTGAAGTTCAAAAGGATGAAGTGGAACAATTACAACTACTTCCTAAAGATTGGAGATACGCGTCAAATCATTTCAAAGATCTCATCATAGGTGATGTATCAAAGGGGGTAACCACTCGCTCCAAACTCCATGATTTGTGTGGGAATTATGTATTCATATCTCATTTTGACCCCAAAAATATCCTCGAAGCCGAGGGTGACTCATATTGGTTACTTGCTATGCAAGAAGAGCTCAATCAATTTGAGCGCAACCAGTTTGACACCTTGTTCATAGACCCCATGATAGACCAAAATTGGTACTAAGTAGATTTTTAGGAACAAGTTAGATGAGTCAGGAAATGTTATTAGGAATAAGGCTAGGTTAGTGGCCCAAGGTTACACTCAAGTTGAAAGAATCGACTTTGATGAGACCTTTGCACCTATAGCACGGCTAGAAGCCATACGGATTACAATAGCTTATGCATCTTATAAAAATTTTAAACCTTTTCAAATGGATATAAAAAGTGCATTTTTAAATGGTTTTATTGATGAGGAAGTTTATGTTGAACAACCTCCCAATTTTGTAGATCATGTATATCCAAATTTATTTTCAAACTAGATAAAGCATTGTATAGTTAAACAAGCTCCAAGAGATTGTAAGAAAGGCTTTCTAGTTTCTTCTTTCAAATGATTTTGTTAAAGGCAAAATAGACACCACATTATTACTAAACATGTTGGTAGTGACATTCTTATAGTTCAAATATATGTTGATGATATAATCTTTGGTTCTACTAATGAGTTACTTTGCAAGGATTTGAATAATGTATGCAACGTGAATTTGAGATGTCACTGATGGGTGAATTGAACTATTTTCTTGGACTCCAAATCAAGCAAATGCGTGATGGGATTTTCATATGTCAAGCCAAGTACTCAAGGAACTCATCAAGAAATTTGGGCTTGAAGACTCAAAAATTTGCAACACTCCATGGCCACCACCACCAAGCTTGATAAGGATGACCAAGGTAAGTGTGTTGATATAAAATTATATAGAAGCATGATTGGTAATTTGTTATATAACGGCTAGTAGGCCAGATATTATGTTTAGTGTGTCTTTGTGCTAGATTCCAATCTTGTCCAAAGAATCTCATTTAATTGCGGTAAAATACATTATTTGTTATGTTAAGGGCACTATTGGAATGGGTCTATGGTATTCAAAAACTGGAGAATTCTCAATGACGAGTTTTTCAGATGCCGACTATGCGGGTTGTAGAGTGGATAGGAAGAGTACTAGTAGAACATGTCAATTACTTGGTAATTATCTTATTTCATGATCTTTCAAGAAATAAAATTCGATAGCCCTCTTAACCGCTGAGGCGGAGTATGTTGCGGCGGGGGCTTGTTGTGCTCAAGTCCTTTGGATGATTACTCTCCTTAATTATGATTTGCATTATGACCATATAAAAATATTTTGTGATAATACTAGTACTATTCATATGACTAAGAATGCAAATCAACATAGTAAGACCAAGCACATTGAGATTCGATATCACTTCCTTAGAGATCATTTTGAGAAAGGTGATATTGATATTGATTATGTTTCTTCCGATTTTAAACTTGCCGATATTTTCACTAAACCACTTGACTATAATAGATTTTTTTTATTTGTGGTGAACTAAAATGTTTGTGTTGTTGAATAAGTTTTCTTACTATCACATCCCTTTTTGATGTATGACAAAAAGGGGGAGAAATGTGTTGTTTTGCTATAGTGTTATATGTGTTTTATATGTTGTTTTGGTTTGGTGTTTTGGTTGGTGCTTGCTTTGGTGTTTTGGTTTGGTGCTTGCTTTCAAATTTTCAAATTTAAAAATCAAAAATTTGAAACATAATAAATTGTTTTATACTTGTTTAATATAGCATTATTTGAGGGGGAGTTTTTACCTCTCTTTTATATCTTGTGTTATAGCCTTTATATTTTGTCATCATCAAAAAGGGGGAGATTGTTGGCCCAAAAGGTTACACTCTCTATTTGTATAAGTTTTGATGATACAAAACATATAGAAGCTATTTGGTACTAATAAGTTATTTTAGAATGAATTTTAGGTTTGTTACAAGTCTTGATAGCTTTAAGCATATTGTAAGGTCAATGGCGCTAAAAGCATGTTGATAGGTTGATGGTGCAAGAGAACACTTTTATAGGAGAGGATGCTCTAGCTCGGCAACGTGGTTCAGAGATTTCAGGTCAGAACGGTCGACCGAGCAGTCGACCGCAGTTCTGACTATTGGGTGCATGCCTGTGTGCACGTTATCCGGTCGACCGGCGGCCGACCGACCCCATATCGGTCGACCGAGCTTCGACCGATAGACTGCACCCAAGTCTCTGTTTGGGACGGTCGACCGGGGCCTGCCAACGGTCAAATAATTTTGAAACCAGTCGACCAGATCGGTCGACCGTGAGTGTATTAACAGCCAAACGGTTAGTTTTTTAAACTTATTTTAAAACGTGGTTTTATTCTCCAAACGAGGTTTATAGCTGGCTTGGGTCTTATTTTTTCTGATTAATTAAAATTATTATTTACCCTTTAATCCCTACCTATATCCTATAAATAGGGATGGATGGGGTTGAGGAGAATCACAACAACATTTGCAAAAGAAATCCAAGTTTGAGTCTTTTTGAAAGAAGTTTTTACTCTTAGTTTTTGTGCTCTAATCTCTAATTTTTCTCTGAAGTTTTTGAATCAAAACTCTCTTCTACTTTGTTTTATTTTTCACTTGCAAGCCTTGAGCTTCAATCCTATATAATATTCTCGAGGGTTTTGTAAAGAAAAGTTTTTCAAAAGAGAGTTTATGGTCTTTTGGTCACCAAGAGATTATTGTATTTGTGACTTCACTACCTCTGGACTAGAGGAGTGTGATTGAGGAGTTGGGTACTCCCTAGTGGTTGTAATCCTTTGTGTAAGTTCTAGTAGATCGGAAATCCTTCTAGGTGTAGGCGGGGACGTAGAGCTGGGTGCTCGAACCTCGAAACAAAACTCTGTGTTTGCGATTGGTTTACTTGTGTTATTTACTTGCTTCTCATTCATTCTTATATTGTCGATTAATACTCTTACAACAAGATTGCATTGCGCACCTCAAACTTTTATTTAGAGGAATCATGAGGAAGGAGTCCAGAGCCCTTTACGGGGTATTCGACTTCTAATCTTGCTTGAGTTATCGTTACATCATCTCATTTTAAATTTGTGCATAGATTAGCATTATCACCTATTCACCCCCCTCTAGGTGATTTCACTCCTCTCTCACCAAATACAACCTCTCACTAGAGGTAAGACACAACACAAATCACCTCTACACGTAGAGGGATGGGCACTTAACCAAACAACAATCACCTCATACTTGAGGGATTCTAACTCAATCACCTCTTACTAGAGGGATGCAAACACCACTTCCACAATCACCTCTCATTAGAGGGATATAAAATCAATCACCTCTCACTAGACAGATATCACAAAGTATGGAAGGTTTACAACTCTAGTGGTATAAGAACCAGAAATCAAATCTTTCTCACAAATAAGATCCTAATAGATAGGATAGATATGATAGGCTCAAGTGTGAGAATGGGATACTTATAACCTCCACAAAATTTTTCCCATTGCAATCTAGAAAAGCTCAGATTACCCCTCCGGTCGACCACTTGGTCGACCAACCAACTGTCATATTTCTGACCATTGTGCCTCCAGTCGACCGCCGGGTCGGTCGACCGGGCCAAAGCGCACGGTCGACCGCCCGGTCGATCGGCCCCCACCCGAGAGTGGGGTGATCTCAGTCGGTCGATCGCGCGGTCGACCGGCCAAAGCACTTGGCCTTTGTGCTTGTCCCGTGCACATCGGTCGACCGGTCCGGTCGACCGACCACTGGTCCGGTCAACCGCCAGAGCCTGGCAGGGAAAATTTTTAATATTGAAATACTTGACTATTTAACTTCAAATAAATCCCATAAAATCACATAATTCTACAAAAATCAGTTCTTATTAGATCTTTGAAATACGAATATGTGTGATAAAAATTCAACACATATTTTAAACAATTTGAACCATTTTTGTGTTCTTGAAAATTTGTCTTAAACTAAAAATCGTATTTTTCAAAAACTAGGATTTTGAAATGGAAAATCGTTTTCTTCAAAACTCATGCAAATACAAAAACATGATATTAAAATAACTTTGAAGCATATTGTATATGGATAGAATCCAATATACATGAAAGATATTAAATCTATGTTTTGACAAGAAAATCAAAAATAAGTTTTGTTTAAATACAAAACTCCAAACTCATGAAATAGACTATCAAAGTAAGTTTTTTAAATAGATGAAGCATAGATGTATATAGATCAAATCTAATATACATTAAACTATGTAAACTTGTTTTGATTCTATCTATTCATGAAAATCATATGAAAAATCGAAACCGGTTAAACTGAAAAACCAAACACATGAAACTTTAAACAAGTGTGTGTATTGTGAACTTGAGCATATCAACACTATCTAATCTTTAACAGAAGATCTAAACTATAAACTAAACAAATCAAGGTCTTCTTGTAGAACTCTGTCTCCAAGTCGACTCGATCCAAACACGATCCAACTAGCTTGACTCCAACCGAGTGCTAGATGCGATCTTGATGCGCAAGCTCTTGAATCCCATGTGAAAGCTCCAAAATACCTTTGTTGAGCCTAATCACCTACTAATATCTTGATCAAATATCTAAAACTAAATATCACAAGATTATTAGTAAACAATAACTACATGAGTTAATCATCATCAAAACTAGAGTGAAGGGCCTCTGGGCCAACAAGTTAGTGGTTAGTAATTAGATTGTCCTGAGAAAAAAAGTTGCTAAGCATCATGTAGAAGATGGAGAAGATTACAATGGAGAAGAAAGGAAATACCTTTACATAGATTGTCACCATCTATTACATCAATCTCTCTCTTTTCTCTCTCTGAATCTCTCTGCCCTAATACATGATCTAAAAACGAAATAAAAATATAAAAGAAAGAAGAAGAACACCTACACTACACTATACTAAAAGATAGAAAACTAGCGTATTTCAATCTGCTTACATTTCGGGTCCCTGCAGAAGTATTTATAGGCAAAAGAAGACTCTGGAAGGTGAGACAAGGCCACGTATCGAAGAACGACACGTGGGCCCACCATAGGGCCGCGAAAACACTGTCATAGCTGGATTTTCGTTGTAATACCAGGGACCTAGGTCCCTGGTTTTGGTGTGTGGGTTCGTGGTGTTTCGGGGACCTTCTAGATATGCTCAGATTCGGTTAATTTCGTTCAGATTTGCGTCAGACACTCACAAGGGTCTAGGTTCATTGTATCTCCTAGAAACTCCCTTGCTTGGCCTCCAAGAAATGTGAATTTAATTACACAAAAATGGGTTTAATTAAACTCTTATTACCCTTTTGCCCTCATTGTCTTGATTATCTGCAAGAGAGACTAAAAAAACAGTTTAAACAGATATTTTATTCATAAATTAGTAGAAAAATGTGATATAATAATGCAGAACTATAGACTAATCACACCCCCATACTTAACTTTTGTCGTCCAGAGCAAAACAAGAAAAGAAAAATTATACTATAAATGTTATTACACCACTTTCGCAGGTGACGCCATTGCACTAAGCGTGTGCAACAAGCCGTTAGACCTCTAGTTTTCCCCTAGAGGAGGAGTTTTGTCGTCTAAGAGTTTTTAGCGGATTGCACCAATAAAATTTATAAAGAAAGAAGATAAATGTTAGTATTCTAAAAACACAGTTTGAAAGAGAGGCAAGTTTATGAAATATTTTTGCAAAATATAAGTAATCTAAGGTCATAAGTCCACCAAAAATTATTCTTCCTTAAACTTAGTCTATATGCAAGATCTTGTCTTCAATTAAGGTAAGAATTCAAAATTAGATTGAATATTTTATCCTTCATAAAACCTAGATAATCTGCACTTTGTGATAGTGAAAATTTCTGAGATTTTAACTCTAACCATCAAGCCATTTATTATATATATATATATTTTCTTTTTCTTTTTTTTCTTTCCTTAGTTTTCTTAGGCTTTCTAGTTTATCCGGGTAGTAAGCCTTTAACTGATGACTTTCAGACCAGACGATTTTAGGGCACCAGAAGAGAAAACATCCCTCGGGTTTAAGGACTCGAGTAAACAAGGCCACAAAACTAAGGGGGATTATTTATTCTTTTGACCGCTGTTAGGCGTGAATAATCATACTTCTTGAGGCATAATTATCCAGCTTAATAAGTGATTTTTTTATTCATTTATACCATATTTATTTTTTTCTTTAATTTATTTTTTTTGCTTTATGGCATTTTAGGTCTTTGTTTCCATCCCAAAAATGTGTAAGTGTGAAAAACATGCTATCTAAGGCAAAAAATTTAAGATAAAATTATCTCTCTAATTTATCTTTTTTAGCCTATAATTTTAAACAAGATCCATTATTTTGACTGGGTTTAAGATGTCATATTTAAGGATTTCTTAATTTCTAAGATCATCTTAATTTTCTTAAAAATAGATGAGAACTTTGTCTCTTATTTCAAAAAGTTTTTTTAAAAAAAAAATCCTATACAAAAGGGAATAACTTCTAGAAGTATCTTAAAAAAAGTGAAAAAGAAAGAAAATCTAAAAACTCTATGTTAGTAAACCCTTCCCCATACTTATCTCATGCATTATCCTCAATGCATCGTGATGTATATATGCATGAAATAAATAGAGAGGAAGGAAAAATCACCTCAAGGTGGTGGTTTCGGTGGCGGTCTGATTGGTCCACAAAATGGGCCCAATCTAATTTACGTGGAGTTCAGAGAAACTCACCAGAAACTCTGTAATACAACCCACTATTATGATGTAAACATGGATGATTTTTATTATGAATTTTACCCCATCTAATTTCTAAATTTAAAAATAATTTCAGAGTCAATTTATCAACAATTCTTGTTTCAAAAGGGAGTGAGAAAGATGAAATGATTGATTTGGACTCAGGAAGTGCAGGAACTAATACTGACTTAGGAATTTGACTTAAGTCAAGTAAAGGTTCAGGAGTCAAAATTAGTTTAGGAGTCGGGTCCAAATCAAGAAGTTAAAATTCAAGTCCACAATCATTTTCCCACAATGGAATGTGACTCTCTGAGTTGGTGATTCAAGTTCAAGAATGACAGGTATGAGAACCAAAACTGATTTAAAATGTTGCTCAAATTAGGTAGTGATATAGGAGTCAATATTAATTTAGAAATTTGAACTGGATCACAAATTTGAGAATCGAAGTCACATTCTTGTCTAAGTTCAATTTCTTTGAAAGAAAAACTTGCCAACTTGTCAATGGGACATTCAAAAGTATGAAATTAGTCAAGTTTAATTTGTTGATCATAAAAGATTAGTGATTCAATTTCACGATGGATTGACATAGGATCCAATGTTGACTCGGAAAAAGGCCTGAATCAAGTAAAAATATCGCGTCATTATTGAATCAGGAAGTGAAATTGAATTACCAAATTGAGGTTTAGGATCATATTCATGCTCAATTTCAATCTCAGGAAAAGGATAACTTGCCAACATGTCAATGTGGTTCTCAAGAATTTGATGTTGGTCAAGTTCAAATGGGTGTGCTGAAATTGAATCTTAGTTTTCAAAACAGCATAATTCCTGGTCTAGATTGATAGAGTTAGAGATATCTGGATTGGTCAAAGGTTGATAAGAGTGAGTTTCTTCATTCCTATGAATGTTGACCAATTGACTCAATTATGCTTCTAACCTATCAGTGACTGGGTAAAAGATTTTTGAAATTGTTATGAGGTCTCATGTAAGATTTTTATACTCTTTTCTAGCTCAGATTTTTCTTCAAATGGTTGTTCTAGAAAGGGAGCGTAGGAATTTTGGTTTTGAAAAAATTATGAAGATTGTGAGCAATAAGTTTTGAGATTGTCGCTCGGACTCACGCAAGAGTTCCTCAGTCAATTCTAAGATGGATGTTTGATCATAATGAAGAGGTGGGAGACTCTTGAAAATATTGTGGAATTGGGGAGGCTATCATTTTCTGAAATTGTCGCTCGACCTCTTCTAGATTGGCTTCTATACTCTTTTCTAACTCGAATTTTTCTTCAATTGGTGGTTCTAAAAAAGAAGTGTACGAAGCAAAATCGGGGAATGAATATTGTGAAATTTGTGAAATTGTGGATTAGGTGGTAGAAAAGTTGACTTGCCCCATTGACTCTGTAAAGAGTTGAAATTATTTTAGAAATTATAGTCATAAGGTTGGGGGTATGAGGTTGTATTGATTCGGATAAGTCCAACCTGTTGTATTTAGTTTGTTCATATTATGAAAAGGCGGGTTGGAATTATTCGAATCCAATGGGTTCGGTGTGAAATAAAAATTCATATTAGGATTGAAAGAATTATTGTTATTGAATTCCATTTTGCAAACAATCACAAACAAAAAAGAAAAAGCAAGCGACAAACAAAAAGAAAAGAAAAAAAATCAAAACCAAGCCTATACTAAGGTTGACCTAGACCTAGACGACTCCTAACTGGTCGATTACCTGGGAGAGGTTGTTGTATGAATCCGACCACAAGCTAATCAGTCAGGTAGAAAAAAATACGACGGGAGGTATCCGTGCGTAAGCAACGGGCCTTAATTACGCCAAACAACGGTATCTTCGAGGCGTAATCTCTTAATCCCCAACCTTAGACCCCGATTTCACAAGAGTAAGGTTCAAAACAAGTTCCACCCTCGGTCAACTCTTAATGAGTCCGAGATGTCCCTAGGGGCCAACATCTATCAATTTTTATTTGGGCTTGGGTTGTATGAGTGGGGAGGTGGTTTTTCAGCTATGGAAGGGTGATGAAATCCCCGCCTTATCTTGTATTGGGTTATGCCCTTAAATCCAATTCGTGCCAGTGTGCAATATAGACAAGAATATAAAACAAAGCGAGTAAATCACCCATGTATTTGTCTTATGCGATATGCAATGTCATATGTACACCTCAGTCCAGATCACAACAACAGAACAAAATACAGTATATTGGAATTGAATTGACACGTTCCTAAATGCAAATGTTTAAATCATTTTAAAAGCATCCAAATACCGTATTTTAGTTCTTTAATTATTGCAGTGTGTAAGCAATCAAAGTAGAAAAATAGCAGAACAATACAACTATATATGCAACTTGCAAGAATCCTGCAAAAGATGAAGTCCAATTGCCAAACAAATGCCGCGTTTGCGTGGCTTTTCTTGGGTTTCTACGGCACAATTATGGAAGCAGGGTCCATGCTTTCTAGAGCAGGGACATGCAAGCAAAAGGAAAGTTCTACAATGTTCAGTTTCTGTAAAAATTAACCTGCACACCAAAACAGAGAAGAAAATGTTAACAAAAACGTGAGTTTAAACTTCTCATCCCGGCAACAACGCCTAAAATTTATTCAGGGCGGAACTGTTAAAACTCTAAAAAGGACAAGATTCTTGACTGGCCTGAACAATATCAAAACTTGTTGACATTTACAAAAGACAGGTGATAGACAAGTTGACGACCAGTTCTGTACCCATCTCCGAGGGACAAATCATCAACTTGGACTCTACTGATCCAGTGAAGCAGACAGTGAGCTCAGATTGTCTTTGAAGAGACCAAAGCAGGTCTAAGATGCTAGGTTAGCTCAACACTTAGCATCACATAAGCCCAAGGGGATAGCCTCACCTGAGAGGCTAAGTTTGTCCAACTTCGCCTAAAGTGCTCAGTTAACTCCGCAGAGAGTTAGCTTCGCTCAAAGCCACACGCAACCACGCAGAAGGATGGTCGGTAGCTTCGTCACATATGTTTATCCAGCTCCGCTGAAAGAGCTTTCTTCTGATTTCGCCATATGCTCCTTCCAGCTCCGCTGTGAGCTCGACGAAGTAACCCCGCTGCGGGTCTGTTATGATCAACCTTTGACCAATCAAATCTCTAGATGAGATCAAATCTATTCAAGATCAAATCTAATAGAGATCTAATCTGAGATCAAGTATAGCAGTTGTTTGCCATAATCGCTTGACTCTCCTAAAACAAGAAAGAAGATCAGGGGAGATCTTTCAGTTATTTGGAAAGAATCATAGCGGATCAGGAGATCAAAATTACCTGCTATTCCTAGCTTCGCAGAAGCTGATTCTAGCCTCGCGGTAAGGCTACTTTCTAGATTTAAATAGATTGACTCAATCAGTTTTCAGATTTTCAAGGGACAATTATAACCCTACTCTCCCTATAAATAGCCCACCAGAGGCATGCGAAGAAAAAAAGAGAGAGACAGGCGCGCACAGAGACATACACACAAAGAGAGGCTAGAAAACAGAGATCTATTCTCTTGCTTCCAAGAATTCAGAGAACTGCTTCTCTAATCAGGGTGCTAATACCCTAAGATCTTCCTCCTTCTCAAGGAATCTCCATAACCAGGCTAGAAGGAATTCCCAAGTGGAGGTAGTTTGAGAGGTAGCAAGAGGGTTCTACCAACCTTCTATTCTCCGATTCCCCGAACCAGGAGAGAAGGGAATCCCATCGATCGCATCGTCAAAGGGACAAAGTGATCGCGCACTGACCAGACTCCTATCAACACACTTCTCCAGAATCTCAGAGGAGATCTACTTGTAATCCTTTTATTGTAAAAGAATTACTTGTAATTTAGCTCCTCGACCCTTTTTTGTAAGTTTTCTCCTTTGTAAAAATCAATGGAAAATAGGAACGAGCACCTGAGAATGTATGTTTTATGAAATCAATGTAAAAGCAAGTGTGCTAATTTCCCTCGATACTTCCGTTATAGCATTGGCTCAAGGGTCGAATCCACAAGGACGAGAGGCGATAGAAGCATTAACAGTTTTTATTCACGTTGGTTGTTAACAATTTCTTCTTTGTAAAAGAATGAGAAAAGAAAAAGAAAATAAATCCAGAAGTGATAAATGGAGAAGGCAATGAAAACAATGATGCGATAACAAATAAAAAGTGATGGTGAAGAAAATGAAACAAAGGCGAACTAAGAAAGAAGTGAAGATATTAATAGGAAAATGATAAAAAAGTTTTTTAAAAATGATTTTTAGAACAAAGTAAAAAAGAAGAAGAAAAACTATGTAAGAAAACTAACTACTAATTGCTCCACTGACCATGCTAACTTCTTAGTGATAATTGCCTTACATGGATCCTTGGCCATCACTAGCCCTTGGCTTTAGGAGATGATACAGAGCATGGCACATAAGATTATTCTTCTACATTCAAACAACACATCCGTACTACACAACAAGTTGTGAGCTACTATTAATTCATCAAAATCGGTTAGAGGTGAGCATGAAATAAAGAAGACATTGCAAGTTTGCAAGTTAGTGGGTTGATGTTAGAAATGTTAGAATGTTACAATCCAACATCATGAGCCATCAATGGCTCTTGCAAGAGCAAAGCCTTGTAGAAGCTATTAGATTCATGTGGATTATCAAGTAAGAGGTTAGATGGTCAGTGGTTAGTAGTTAGATTATCATGAGAAGAAAAGGTAGCTGACATCATGTAGAAGATGGAGAAGATTACAATGGATAGAAAGGAGACACCTTTACATAAATTGTCACCATCTATTACATCAATCTCTATCTTTCTCTCTCTGAATCTCTCTGCCCTAATATATGATCTAAAAATGAAATAAAAATACAAAAGAAAGAAGAAGAACACTTACACTACACTACACTAAAAGATAGAAACCTAGCCTATTTTTAATTTGCTTGCGTTTAGGGTCCATGCAGGAGTATTTATAGGTGAAAGAAGACTCTGGAAGACAGGGCGAGGCCATGCGTCAAAGATCGACGCGTGGGCCCACCATAGGGCCGTGAAAATGCGAACATAGCCGCGTTTTTGCGATAATACCGAGAACCTAGGTCCCTGGTTTTGGTGCTTGGTTTCGTGGTACTTCAGGAACCTTCTAGATATGCTAAGATTCGGTTAATTTCGTTCAGATTTACGTCGACACCCGCGAGGGTTTAGGTTCAATGCATCTTCTAGAAACTCCCTTACTTGGCCTCCAAGAAATGCGGATTTAATTACCCGAAATGGGTTTAATTAAGCTCTAATTACCCCTTTTCCCTCCTTGTCTTGATTATCTGTAAGAGAGATCAAAATACGGTGTAGACCAACATTTTATTCATAAATCAGTAGGGAAATGCGATATAATAATGCAGAACTTAGACTAATTGATTGCAAAATGAAATAGCAAGGAGAATTTATCGTGTAACTTTGGGCTAACGGGTCGTGTTCACGAGGAGGAATGCGATGAAAGCTTTTCGGTGTTTTGTTTAGTAACAAAGAATTATGCTCGTTTTTTAATTGAAAAGAAGAATGGAGAGAAGGAAAGTGATTAAAAGAGAAATTGTAAATTGGAAGAGGCTTTGAAAAAAGTGAATTTTGTATAAAGCTGGAAAAGTGATTTGTTGTTTTTTAATAAAGAGAGAATCTGGGCTCACTATCTCACTACTCAATGACATGTTCTTCTACTGAAATCATTAGTGCCAACTTGATCATAGGCAAAAACTTAAGATTTCTTTTAGAAAGGTTTAAGCAAAGCACATAAGATGTTTGAAAAAGTTAATTCTTTTCTTTAAGAAATCGTCTTGATTTGAATGTTAAATCATCAAGAGGTTCAAGTATGAGATAAAAATAAGTTCAAGAGACGTTTTTAAAAGAAGTAGAAGTTTAAAAATCCAAACCCATCCTCATGTGCCATCAAGAACACTTTCAAAGAAGAAAGGCTTTAGTTTAGGCATTCAGATGATTCATTGGGTCTTTTTCATGAAAACCATTCAAAAAGAAGACGGATCAAAGAGAGGAGTAATAGTGAGTCCAGAAAATCGATTTAGCTACTCATAGAAGACAAAGAACAATACAAGTAAATAAAGTAAGACATACCATAAAATGAGTGAAAGAAAATGTAGCTTGATTCTTGTATTAATGTCACTTCAATCTTCAGGTTACAAGCACTCAATCCTCTCTCTCACAGGTATTTGTACTGAATTATAAATTGCAAAACAAAATTACAAACTTTGTACTATCTAACAAAGAGCCTAAACCTTAAAGTATAAACAAAAATTCTAATCCTAGTCTTCGCTCCTTTCTTCTCTGTTGAAACTGGTATTTATAGGGAAAAACCAGAGGGAAGAGATCGTAAGAAGACTGGGGAGCAAACGCTCCCCAAACAACCTCAACCAAGCCACGAAAACGCGGCTAGGGCCGCGTTTTCGCAGCCCTGGTGTGGACAGTTGGCCACACCCAATTGGATGATTCTCCTGGTTTGGTGATTCTCCTATATCTTCTACTGGTTTTCTCTGTTTCTGCTCCAGGATTTGACGAAACAGCCTTTGATTGTTGACTTTAACTGCTTGATTTGGGAGGATTCATTTCAACTAGTTTTCAACCTCTCTGATATGCCAAGATTTGCCCTGATTCCTTGATTTTGAATTTATTCTGAATTAAATCAGAATTTGATGGGCTTTTTGGTTTGTTTCTCTTTCCTTTCTTTAGCAATTGGGCCAACATTTAACAAATAAGAAGAAGACTTATTAACAGCATTTATTAGATAAAAAGTATGATAATGTGACAATGTATATGCAATATATGTGACTGATCACACCCCCACACTTATCTTTTGCTCGCTCTCGAGCAAAACATCAGACTAATTCTAATCAATTATTAGACCACTTTCGCATGTCACTCAATTGCACTAAGCATGTGCAACAGGCTGTTAAACCTTTAGGTACCCCTAGAGGACGAGTTTTGTCTCGTGAGGGTTTTCAGTGGATTGCACCCACAAAATCCATAAAAAAATGTTAGTATTTTTGAAAAGCATTGGAAAGGAGAAAATATTTAAAGTATATTTGTAAAGTTTTAAGTAATCTATAAGTTATAGGAATATCAAATTTTTCATTCTGAAACTCAGTCTCTATTCAAAAACATGTCATCAATCAAAATAAGGAGTCAAATTGTACTTCTCATCTAGTCTATTAATTTACTCTGAGTCGTATGCACCATCGTGATTGTGAAGTTTGACTAAGAGTTCTTTAACATTAACTCCTATGCCTTATTTATATTTATTTTTGGTGAAATTTATTCCTCAATTTCATTAGGCTTTCTAATATGCCCATGTAACAAGCCTTTTGTCGGTGACACCCAAACCGGACAGTTTTAGGGCACCAGGTGAGAAAACATCCCTAAGGACTTAAACACTCGAGCAGACAAGGCCACGAAACCAAGGTTTTTATTATAAAATGTACCCCTTTTAGGCGTGAATACTTATGCTTCATGAGACACAAATACCCAGCTTAATCGGAAGATTATATATATATATTTTTTCTTAAACTTATCTAATTATCTTTTACATAAATACCAAGGATTGCTTAGGCCAAAGCACCTAGCTAATTAATAATTAAATTTGTTTATTTTTTTATACATATATACTTTTTTTATAAGGCATAAAAGTCTTTATTTTTAAACCCTAAGTATGTAAGTGATTTGTTGAAAAGAAGAATGGAGAGAAGGGAAGTGATTAAAAGAGAAATTGCAAATTTGAAAGAGGCTTTCGAAAAAGTGAATTTTGTATAAAGCTGAAAAAGTGATTTGTTGTTTTTAATAAAGTAGAGAATCTGGGCTCACTATCTCACTACTCAATGATATGTTCTTTTATTGAAATCATTAGTGCCTTAACTTGATCATAGGCAAAAACTTAAGATTGCTTTTAGAAAGGTTTAAGTAAAGCACATAAGATGTTTGAAAAAGTTAATTCTTTTCTTTAAGAAATCATCTTGAATTGAATGTTAAATCATTAAGAGGTTCAAGTATGAGATAAAAACAAGTTCAAGAGACGTTTTCTAAAAGAAGTAGAAGTTTAAAAATCCAAACCCATCCTCATGTGCCATCAAGAACACTTTCAAAAAAGAAAGGCTTTAGTTTAGGCATTCAGATGATTCATTGGGTCTTTTTCAAGAAAGCCATTCAAAAAGAAGATGGATCAGAGAGAGATAACAGTGAGCCCAGAAAACTGATTTAGCTACTCATAGAAGATAAAGAACAATGCAAGTAAATAAAGCAAGACAGGCCGTAAAATGAGTGGAAGAAAATGTAGCTTGATTCTTATATTGATGTCACTTCAATCTTTAGGTTACAAGCACTCAATTCTTCTCTCACATAGGTATTTGTACTGAACTACAAATTGCAAAACAAAAATACAACTTTTGTACTATCTAACAAAGAGCCTAACCCTTAAAGTATAAACAAAAATTCTAATCCTAGTTTCACTCCTTTTTTCTCTGTTGAAACTGGTATTTATAGGGAAAAACCGGAGGGGAGAGATCGTAGGAAGATTGGGGGAGCAAACGCTCCCCCAACAACCTCAACCAAGCCGCAAAAACGCGGCTAGGGCTGCCCTGGTGTGGCCAGTTGGCCACACCCAATTGGATGATTCTCCTGGTTTGGTGATTCTCTTATATCTTCTACTAGTTTTCTCGTTTCTGCTCTAGGATTTGACGAAGCAGCCTTTGATTGTTGACTTCAACCGCTTGATTTGGGAGGATTCATTTCAACCAGTTTTCAACCTCTCTGATATTCAAGATTTACCCTGATTCCTTGATTTCGAATTTATTCTGAATTAAATCAGAATTTGATGGGGTTTTGGGCTTGTTTCTCTTTCCTTTAATTTAGCAATTGGGCCTACATTTAACAAAGAAGAAGAAGACTTATTAATAGCATTTATTAGATAAAAAGTATGGTAATGTGATAATGTATATGCAATATATGTGACTGATCACTCCTCTACACTTATATTTTGCTCGCCCTCGAGCAAAATATCAGACTAATTCTAATCAATTATTAGACCACTTTTGCAGGTCACTCGATTGCACTAAGCATGTGCAACAGGCCGTTAAACCTTTAGGTTACCCTAGAGGACGAGTTTTATCTCGTGAGGGCTTTCAGTGGATTGCACCCATAAAATCCATAAAAAATGTTAGTATTTTCAAAAAGTATTTGGAAAGGAGAAATATTTAAAGTATATTTGTAAAGTTTTAAGTAATCTATAAGTTATAGGAATATCAAAAATTTCATTCCGAAACTCAGTCTCTATTCAAAAACACATGTCATCAATCAAAGTAAGGAGTCAAATTGTACTTCTCATCTAGTCTATTAATTTACCTGAGTCGTATGCACCATCGTGACTATGAAGTTTGACTAAAGATTCTTTAACATTAACTCCTATGCCTTATTTATATTTATTTTTGGTGAAATTTATTCCTCAATTTCATTAGGCTTTCTAATCTGCCCATGTAACGAGCCTTTAGTCGGTGACACCCAAACGGACAGTTTTAGGGCACCAGGTGAGAAAACACCCATAAGGACTTAAACACTCAAGCAGACAAGGCCACGAAACCAAGGTTTTTATTTATAAAATGTACCCCTTTTAGGCGTGAATACTTATGCTTCATGAGACACAAATACCCAGCTTAATCAGAGGATTTATATATATATATTTTTTTTCTCAAATTTATCTAATTATCTTTTGCATAAATACCACGGCTTGCTTAGGCCAAAGCACCTAGCTAATCAATAATTAGATTTGTTTATTTTTTTTCATACATATATACTTTTTTATAAGGCATAAGAGTCTTTGTTTTTAAACTCTAAGTGTGTAAGTGTATTTAGTGTGTATATTTCATCAAGGTAAATATCAAGACTAAATTACTTTCACAAATTTCTTCCTAACCCTAAAAATCAAACAAGTCATCTTATTTTGACCAAGTGTAAAAAATCCTAATTATGATTTTCCTATTCCTTAAAATTGACTTAATTTCTTACAAAAATATATCAAAATATTGTTCTTACCTTTCAAAAAGTTTTTTTTTATGTATATATACATTTTTTTTTAGTCATGTTAGAACCCTCCCCAACACTAATCTCATGTATTGTCCCCAATGTATGAAGAAATGTATAGATGCATGAAATAAAATGAAAAAGAGAAAAGTTACCGATACACTAGGTCAACAAGACTCATAGCCGTTTCATTTACCGGCACCGATTTCAAGAAAGGTTTAAGGCGTTGACTATTTACCTTAAAGTCATTTCCTTTTTTGGGTCACTGATCTACTGCACCGTGTGAAAACATGGTTTTTACAACGAATGGCCAGTCCATCTTGATTTTAATTTTCCTAGAAAAAGATGAAGCCTAGAATTATAGAGTAAGACTTTTTGTCCAGGGACAAAGGTTTTTCTTATGATGTGTTTATCATGAAAAATCTTAACTCTATCTTTAGTGATCCTAGCATTTTCATAGGCCTCATTTCTTAACTCCTCTAATTAAGAAATTTGTAATTTTTGAAGGTCACCGGCCTTAGTCAAGTCGAAATTCAACTGCTTGATTGCCCATAAGGCCGGTGCTCTAACTCAACGGGTAGATGACAAGCTTTACCATAGACTAACCTATAAGGAGATATTCCTAGAATCATCTTGAAAGTGGTCTATAGGCCCATAGGGCATCTACAAGTTTGGTGGACCAATCTTTGCGATTCTGATTCATAGTTTTCTCCAAGATAAGCTTGACTTGTCTATTGGAAACCTCAACCTGCCCACTGGTTTGAGGATGATAAGGTGTGAACAACTTGTGAGTTATGACATACTTTCGCATTAGAGCTTCAAAGGATCTATTGAAAAAGTGAGTGCCATTACCACTGATGATAGCTCGAGGGGTTCCGAAGCATGATAAATTGTTCTCTTTCAAAAACTTTATGACAACTTTGTTATCATTAGTTTTAAAGGAATGGCTTCTACCCACTTAGACACATAATCCACAACAACCAATATGTATTGGTTACCAAATGAATTAGGAAATGGACCCATAAAGTCGATGCCCTAAACATCAAAGAGTTCTATTTCTAGAATTAGGTTGAGGGGCATCATATTTTGTTTTGAGATCCTTCCTACCATTTGACATCTAGGGCACGTCTTGCAAAATTCATAAGCATCCTTGAACAAAGTGGGCCAATAGAACCCGCTTTGTAGCACTTTTTCAGCAGTCTTGCGAAGACCAAAGTGTCCATTGCATGCAAGTTCGTGACAAAAGGATAGAACACTCTTAATCTCCTCATCAGGAATGCATCTCCTAATAATTAGTCAGAACAGTACTTAAAAAGATACGGTTCCTCCTAAAAGAAATATCGGACTTGGGATAAGAACCGGTATATATCATTTTTTGACCAATGAGATGGAGTTTAGTTTGTGACTAAGTAATTCACTATATCAGCAAACCAAGGTTCCCTAGAGATAGCTAAGAGATTTTTATCAGGAAAATCCTCATTTATGGTAATTCGTTATATGGAGAATTAGGGATTCGTCAGAGGATGGTCAGTAACGACATTTTCTACACCTTTCTTGGTCTCGAATCTCAAGATCGAATTCTTGAAGAAGGAGGATCCAACAATGAGTCGGGCCTTGGCATCCTTCTTCATCATGAGGTACCTAAGCGCAGAATGATCAGTAAAAATGGTGGTCTTTGGACCCTAGTAGGTACGGACGAAATTTCTCTGAGGCAAACACTACTGCCAAGAATTCCTTCTCAGTCGTAGTGTAGTTCAATTGAGCATCGTTGAGAGTCCTATTAGAGTAGTAAATCACGTGCTGCTTGTTGTCATTGCGTTGTCCTAGGACAGCGCCTATGGCAAAATAGAAGCATCGCATATGATTTCGAACGGCTTAGACAAATCCGGTGCAGATATGATTGGTGCAAAAATAAGCTCTCTCTTAACCTTCTCCTAAGAATTCATACATTCAGCATCGAAAGTGAAGGACATGTCCTTAGCTAACATATTAGTCAAGGGCCTAGCAATCCTACTAAAATCCTTGATAAATCTTTGATAAAAACCAGCGTATCCTAAGAAGGATCTAATATCCTTAACGCATTTGGGCATGGGAAGCTTTGTAATAACCTCAATTTTGGCTCTATCCACTTCAATTCCTTCTTGGAGATTTTATGACCCAAGACAATTCCATGTTTTACCATGAAGTGGCATTTCTCCCAGTTCGGTGTTAGATTTTCTCAGCACAACGTTGGAGGACAAGTTCTAAATGGTGGAGACATTGAGTGAATGAATCTCTATAGATGGAGAAATCATCCATAAAGATCTCTAAGAATCGTTCTATCATATCAGAAAACATGCAACATTTAAACGTTGCTGGGGCATTGCATAGGCCGAAAGGCATTCGACGATAAGCAAATGTCCCAAATGGACATGTGAATGTGGTCTTTTCTTGGTCCTCAAGAGCAATAGGAATCTGATTATACCCCGAGTAACCGTCCAAGAAACAGTAATACTCGTGACCCGCCAAATGTTCAAGCATTTAATCGATGAAGGAAAGTGGAAAATGGTCCTTACGAGTTGCAGTATTAAGCTTCCTTAGTCAATGCAAACTTGGACCTTTGTGAGAAGTCGAGTTTTGACCAACTCTTTATTCTCATTTTCTACTATGGTGAAACCGGATTTCTTTGGAACCGCGTGGACAGGACTAACCCATTGGCTATCAGAAATGGAATAAATTATCCCATTATCTAAGAGTTTTATAATTTTAGCATGAACAGCCTCTTGCATTATAGGGTTTAACCGACGCTGCGGGTCTCTTTTAGGTGTGGCATCTTCATTGAGATGAATGCGATGTTGAACGATGGTTGGACTTAATCCCTTTATATCAGTCATAGTCCAACCAATGGCTTCCCTATGTTTTCTTAGAATTGCTTTAAGATCTTCTTCTTCCCAGTCATTTAAATGGAAGGCAATAATGACAGGAAAGGTCTCTTGTCACTAGATAGACGTACTTGAGATGCGCAGGTAAGGCTTTCAATTCTAAGGAAGAGGAAGGCTCACTGGAAGGACTAGTCAAATTTGTTGGCTCCATTATCGGTGAAATAGGGCTCGAGGCCCAATTCACATCAGAATCTATAAACTGATCAAGATTAAAGTTGTCAGACTCTAACCCAAAGTCACACTCAGTTTCTAGTTCCAATTCTTCCTATGTTTACTTGTTAAGTTCTCAATTAGGTTGACTTCAAATGTTTGATACTCAACATCGTGGGGTTGTTTTCTAGATTGAAGACATTGACTTCTTTAGTCATGTCCCCAAAGGATAACCTCATTGACCCATTCCTACAATTGATGATGGCATTGGCAGTAGCAAGGAATGGTCGCCCTAGGATAACAGGAGTTTGAGCCCTATGATTGGAGTTGGACACAGGTTATGTCTCTAGAACTATAAAATCGACAGGGTAAATAAACTCCCCGACTCGGATAAGAATATCATTAATCTCCCTTTTTGGAACTTTTACTGAACGGTCAGCCAGTTGGATAGTGACTCGAGTTGGATTAAGATCGCCCAACCCGAGTTGTTGATAAACTGAGAACGGAAGCAAGTTGATACTTGCCACCAGGTCAAGAAGTGCGTGACTAATCTCGGCTTGTCCATTGTGCAGGCAATGGTGGGACTACCTGGATCATTGTACTTAACAAGGATCAGACCCTATAGTAGCTCACTAATGTTAGTGGCTAAGAAAACCTTTTTTGGTATATTAGTCTTTCTCTTCTTGGTGCACATGTCCTTAAGAAACTTAGCATAGAAAGTTACTTGTTGGATGGCATCAAGAAGTGGCACATTTATCTTCACTTGATTAAATATCTCAATTATCTTGTCCATGTGTGGATTTTACTTGTTGTTTTTCAGCCTATTAGGAAATGGTACTATAGGCTGGTGCACCTGACTGGTTGACTTATCTTTTTTAGATTCATCAGATTTGGAAGGATTTGGATTAGATGAGGTGGATGCTTGATTGTCGTTGTGCTGAATGGGATTAGTTGGTGTTGACACTTGATTATCAACTTTCTTTCTAGACCTCAATGTATGAACAGAATTACATTGATTTAACGATTGATTCTCAACCAAATGAGCTTGTTGAGAATTTCTAAGATTGGTTATGGCTGACTAGGCAGGATACACTTCTGTCTCTCATTCTGTGGAGTGGCTAGTTAGCTCATTTGAACCTCTAACCTCTGTATAGTTTGCATGAGAGAATCTTGATTTTTCATGTATCTTTTCTTATTTCTCTCAAAGTCAGTCATTCTCCTTTTTAGTTGAGGATTCTGGAAGGAAGATTGTAGAGCTTGGTTTGGAAAGTTTTGTTGATAGTTTGAAAAGTTAGGTGGATGGTTGGGAGAATTATTATGAAAATTGAAAAATTGGGTTGATGATTGGAAGAATTATTAGCATGATGGAAGTGGCTTGCATGATTTGACCGTGAATGGTCATTGTTATTTTGGTTCCATGAGAAATTAGGGTGATTTCTCCAGTCAGGATTGTACGTTGATGCGTAAGGATTATTGTTCGGCCTTGAAAAGGCCACATTCATCGGTCATAGTATTGTTGCTGAGCCTAAAACACAGGACACTCCTCAAATACATGATTCATGGCTTGACAGTAAGTACAGCCCAGAGTTGAAAATTGGTTTGAGCTGACTTGATTGACTGGACTTGGTTCCTTAGTTTCTAAAGCTTCCAATCTTCTTGCTAGGTTCGCTAACTTAGTCTCATTAGCTATGGATGATTCGATAGAATGGAGACCTCCTTTTGAAGAGATAGAGTTTGGATTCCTAGAGGTTTCACTAGTAGGTTCTCATTGGATAGTCTTTTCAGCTAGGTTTCATATAAATCCCATCCTTCATTTTCGTCCTTCTGCAAGAATCCCCCTTGGCACATACTTTCTAAGAGGGTTTTAGTAGAATAGTCTAAACCGTCATAAAGAATTTGACATTGTCGACATTTTCTCTATTCCATGATGAGGACATTGGACAAGGAGGTCTTTAAAGCGTTCAAAGTACCTCCAAACGGTTCACTAGGTTCTTACTTGAATTGCATGATGTTCTTCCTAATGAGAGCGGTCTTATGAATTGAATAGAATTTCTTCAAGAAGACCTTGATGAAACCATCTCATGATGTGAGAGAGCCTGCCGCTAAGTTGTAAAGCCATTTTTTACTAAGTCCTTAAGAGCGTGATTGGTCACTAATGTTGCATATTTAATGTCACATTTTCATACTTATTTTAGAATAAAAGCCTGCATTGTCCTAATTATTTGTTTAATTTATTTGCAGGCCCAATCCTTAAGGAGATGAAGAGAAATGAGCCCAAAAGCCCACCAGAATTCTGAATTAAATCAGAGTTAAATCGTACACATAAAATCAGGGAAAAATCAAGAGGTGGAAAATCGGTTGAGAAGAATCCTCTCAGAATCGATCGGTTAAAGCCAAGAATCCAAGGCCATTTCGTCAGAATCCGGGACTCAAACGAAGAAACTAACAAAGGATAAAGTCAGAAGATAATCCCAAGATGACCCACCAACAGGGTGTGGCCATCTGGCCACACCCTTGCCGCGAAAACGCGACAAAAGCCGCGTTTCTGCGGCATTGTTGGGGAGTTAGGGGGAGCGTTTGCTCCCCGACCTCCCCGGGATCTTGGTGGTTAGGGTTTTGCCTATAACAGGCCTGTACTTGCGCTGAAAATTGGACGTGAATGCAGAGTTAGGATTTTAGACTAGTTTTTCATTTCTTAGTTTAGATTTTTGTTTTTCTTTTTATGTAATTGTAATTTTCATTTATGTAATTCAGAGGAGATCGACTTTCATCGAAGAACAAGAATGAAGCTTGAGCTATAGTGACAATGGTGTAAGGTTTTCTTTCTTTTCTTTGATTGTTATGAAATCGAATCGAGGTTTTTTATGTGTATGTACTTCTATTTAGTCTTCTTCTTCTTCTTCTTTTCTATTTTACTTTCTTTTCGTACAACCGTCTTCCAAGTGAGTCTAAAAGCATCGAAAGAGCCTTGCCATTGCGAGTGCCACCGATAGCTCATGACGATGGAATAGAGTCTCTCTCTGTATAATTTCATTCTTGAAGTAATCTTGATGATGTAATGTGGACGAAGACCAATACTCAAATCTTATGGGCTATGCGCTGAATGCCTCCACTTCAAGGTAAAATCATCGCTGAAGACTCAAGGTAAGCTTTTGACGAAAAGAAGGTAAGCAATTATTTTTATTTCTTTTCTTTCATTTCTGTAAATTAAATCACAAACACCACTTCTTCTAAATCGTTTTCATTCTTCTTTCCACTTCATTTGTACATTGTCGCTTTCTTTCGTTTTCTGATTTTTCATCTTCTTCATCTTTCACTTTCTTCTTAACTTTAACTATAACTTTCTTTTTCATTTTTATAACTTTAAAACAGAGAAGAACTTTCGCTTATTTTTATAACGATTTCAATAAAACTGTAAACGCTTCCATCGCAAACCTCCTTGTGGATCACGACCCGCATAGCCACTTGCTATAGCGGAAGAATTGAGCACTTGCACATTTCCTTTCTAAGTTCTATAATCTCGTATTTTTTGTGTAGGTTTAGCTTCAATCAAATTTGGCGCCGTTGCCGGGGAGGGTAAAACGGTTTTTATTGAAATCTGAATTTTTATTGCAAATTTTTTTTAGAACTAAACGAATTTTCTTCTCTATTGCAGGTTATAGGGCAAGAAAAGCAGAAAATTATTATTGCAGTGACATACAAGTGGCCTTGGGCCTCTGCTCCAAAAAGCAGAGGCCAAGGGCCCTCTGAATTGCCGTGTTTTCATGGCAAAAGCCGCGGATCCGCGGCAGGGAAGAGTTGACTACTAACAGCTTTTGCAGGGCTGCTTAGTGTAAAAAAAATTCTAGTTTGCTGCAACTTTAATTTTTCTTATATGCCATAACATAAGCCTGCTAATAATCAGCAGTAAAATTTTGTTGAAAAGATAAAAAATTGATTAGACATTTGCATTTTAGGCACGTGTCTTTTTAATTCCTTTATTTTTTATTGTTGAAGAGTGCTGGAGCAAGGTACGTATGCATTGCATTTAGCATAGGACTCACTTCTTGGTTGTTTATATCGCTTTGAGTGAATCTTACATATCTTGTACACTTGCACAAAATTATTTTAAGGGCACTAACCCATAACAAGATAAGGTGGGGATTTAATCACCCTTCCTTAGCCCAAAAATCACATTCCAAGCACTCACTAACCCAAGCCTAACTTAAAATGAGTAGACGTTGTCCCTAGGGACATCTCGGACTCAATTAGGAGATTATCCTAAGGGGGAAAGGTGTTGGAACTTGACTCTTGCCAAATCAGTGTCTAGGAAAGGGATTAAGGGCCGAAAGCCCGAAGGTTGGTGGTTATTTAATTAAGGAACGTCTTTTGACGGAAAACCTCCCACCAACCTTGCCCTGACCTGGCTGATTAGCTTGTGGTCAAAGTCTACATTAAAGCTCCCGTGGACAGTCTAACCAGTTAGGAGTCGTCTAGGTCTACCCTAACCTAGGTTAGCATTTTTTTCTTTCTTGTTTGTTTATTTGTTTGCTTATCTTTCTTTTTTGTGTGTATTCTATTGTGTGATATGGCTTATAATAATAATTCTTTCAACTTTAATAATAATCCATATTATACACCAAGTTCATTTTCGGATATTACCAACCCGGCATATCATGACTTTAACCAACCTAGTGTGCCGGATTGGTCTTATCCGAATCAATATGACCCATACCCCCCATCTAATAACTATGATTTCCATAATGATTTCAACTCTTCACCGAGTCAGTGGGGATTCACCTCCCCCGAGCATAATTTCCAACCACCTTGCCCTCCTTCTTCACCCAGTCCACTTTATGTTCAAGATTCATACTCAGTTCCACCTGTCCAAAATAGGAAACCATCAATTTTGGAGATGAGTATGCGTGAGTCCAAACACAAATCCCCAAATCTGATGGACTCACAATTTCACTACCACTTCCAAGACAATTCTTCATCTTTTCATCAAAACAATGAACCTATCAACTATGAAAAGATGCTTGAAGCCATGACCCAGGCTCAAAACACTCGTAATCGTGACATAGATATGATGGTCGAATCTCTACGTTCCCACCGTCCTGATGTCACTTATCATTCTGTTACAGCCGAAGAGTCATGTAGTTTTGGAAATCAAGATTCCATTTCAGCACAACCATTTGAACTTACCCAAACTCCAAATGATATTGATAGTTTGGCTAGTTTTCCTTTTCCTGAAATAGAACTTGAAAATGATTATGATCCTGAGCCCCAACTTAGTAATTCAATTCTATTTCCTGATTCGATTATGACTCCGGTATCTTCACCTGACTTCAATCTTTCCCGGAGTCAACATTGGATCCTGTACCAATTCATAAAGAAATTGAATCACCCATCTTTGAGGATCATGTTGAACTTGACCAACTTTACAATTTTGAAAATCCAATGTATAAATTGGTAAGTTCTCCATTTTTTGATATCGAACTCAATGAGATATGTGACCTAGATTCTCAAATCTGTGATCCAGTTCACCTTTCTGAATCAATATTGACTCCTGTTTTGTTACCAAACTTGAGTGATATTTTAGAGTCAGTTTTGATTCCTCCACCTATCATTCCTGAACTGGAATCACCCATATTAGGTCACGTTCCATTGTTGGAAAATACATGTGGACTGGAGTTTCAACTTCTTGACTTGGACCCAATTTCTGAACTTATTTCGACTCTTGAGCCTTCACTTGACTTAAGTTACCTTCCTGAGTCGGTATTAGTTCCTGTACTTCCTGAGTCCAAGTCAATCATTCTATCATTTCATACTCCTTTCTGGGACGAGGTGGTTGAAAAATTTGACTCCGAAATCAATTATGGAATATGGAAATTAGATGGGGTTAAATATTTAATAAAGATCCTTTATGGATACATCTTTTTAGTGGGTTATATTAAAGTAATTTTTGGTGGGTTCCTCCGAGACCCAAGAAAAGTTGATTGGGCCATGTTTCGTGGACCAATCAGACCACCACCGGAACCACCACCATAAGGTAACACTTTCCTTCCCTTTCTTCTTTTTCATGCATCTATGCATTAATTCATACATTGAGGACAATGCATGAGATAGGTGTGGGGGAGGGTCTAACATAACTTTTCTTTTTCTTTAAAATATAAAAAAAAAAATTTAACATTTTTTCTTTACTTTTAAAAAACTTTTTGAAAAATAGAAACAATATTTTGACTTATTTTTGTAAGAAATTAAGTTAATTTTAAGGAATAGGAAAATCCAAATTAGGATTTCTTATACTTGGTCAAAATAAGATTATTTGTTTGATTTATAGAGTTAGGAAGATAATTTGTCAAAGTAATTTAGTCTTGATCTTTACCTTGATGAAATATGCACACTTCATACACTTACACACTTAGGGTTCAAAAAACAAAGGTTCTTATGCCTTATAAAAAAATATATATATAAACAAATCTAATTATTGATTAGCTAGGTGCTTTGGCCTAAGAAAGCTTTAGGATTATGCAAAAGATAATTAGATGAGTTTGAAAAAAAAAAAACAAGTCTAATTATTGACTAGCTGGGTGCTTTGGCCAAAGCAAGCCTTAGTATTTATGCGAAAGATGATTAGATAAGTTTGAAAAGAAAAATCCTCTTATTAAGCTGGGTATTAGTGCCTAATAAAGCATAAGTATTCACGCCTAAAAGAGGTTCATATAATAAAATCCTTAGTTTTGTCGCCTTATTGCTCGAGTCCTTAAGTCCTAGGGGTGTCTTCTCACCTGGTGCCTAAGACCGTCTGGTTTGGGAGTCATCGATTAAAGGCTCGTTACATGGGCAGATTAGGAAGCCTAATAAAACTAAGGAATAATACCACAAAAAAAAGTATATATATAAAAATAAATAAGGCATAAGAGTTAGAGTTAATGAACCCCTAGTCAAAATTTTCACATTCACAAGGTGCATATGACTTAGGGTAAAGTAATAGACTAGATGAGAAGCACAATTTGACTCCTTACTTTGATTGATAACAAATTTTGAATAGAGACTAAGTTTAGGAATGAAAAATTCGGCTTTCCTATAACTTATAGATTGCTTAGATCTTACAATCATATTTCAAATATTTACTCTTTCAAAATGCTTTTCGAAAATACTAACTCTTTATTTCTCTTTCTTTATGGATTTTGTGGGTACAATCCGCTGAAAACCCTCACGAGACAAAACTCGTCCTCTAGGGGAACCTAGAGGTTTAACGGCTTGTTGCACATGCTCAGTGCAATCGCGCGACCTGCGAAAGTGGTCTAATAATCTCTAGTATAGTTTAGTTGTCTTGCTCGAGGACGAGCAAAAGATAGGTATGGGGGTGTGATTGGTCACTAATGTTGCATATTTAATGTCACATTTTCATACTTATTTTAGAATAAAAGCCTGCATTGTCCTAATTATTTGTTTAATTTATTTGCAGGCCCAATCCTTAAGGAGATGAAGAGAAATGAGCCCAAAAGCCACCAGAATTCTGAATTAAATCAGAGTTAATTCGTACACATAAAATTAGGGGAAAATCAAGAGGTGGAAAACCGGTTGAGAAGAATCCTCTCAGAATCGATCGGTTAAAGCCAAGAATCCAAGGCCATTTCGTCAGAATTCGGGACTCAAACGAAGAAACTAACAAAGGATAAAGTCAGAAGATAATCCCAAGATGACCCACCAACAGGGTGTGGCCATCTGGCCACACCCTTGCCGCTAAAACGCGGCAAAAGCCGCGTTTCTGCGGCATTGTTGGGGAGTTAGGGGGAGCGTTTGCTCCCCCGACCTCCCCGGGATCTTGGTGGTTAGGGTTTTGCCTATAAAAGGCCTGTACTTGCGCTGAAAATTGGACGTGAATACAGAGTTAGGATTTTAGACTAGTTTTCCATTCTTAGTTTAGGATTTTGTTTTTCCTTTTTGTGTAATTGTAATTTTCATTTATGTAATTCAGAGGAGATCGACTTTCATCGAAGAACAAGAATGAAGCTTGAGCTATAGTGACAATGGTGTAAGGTTTTCTTTCTTTTCTTTGATTGTTATGAAATCGAATCGAGGTTTTTTATGTGTATGTACTTCTATTTAGTCTTCTTCTTCTTCTTCTTTTCTATTTTACTTCTTTTTCGTACAACCGTCTTCCAAGTGAGTCTAAAAGCATCGAAAGAGCCTTGCCATTGCGAGTGCCACCGATAGCTCATGACGATGGAATAGAGTCTCTCTCTGTATCATTTCATTCTTGAAGTAGTCTTGATGATGTAATGTGGACGAAGACCAATACTCAAATCTTATGGGCTATGCGCTGAATGCCTCCACTTCAAGGTAAAATCATCGCTGAAGACTCAAGGTAGGCTTTTGACGAAAAGAAGGTAAGCAATTGTTTTTATTTCTTTTCTTTCATTTCTGTAAATTAAATCACAAACACCACTTCTTCTAAATCGTTTTCATTCTTCTTTCTACTTCATTTGTACATTGTCGCTTTCTTTCGTTTTCTGATTTTTCATCTTCTTCATCTTTCACTTTCTTCTTAACTTTAATTATAACTTTCTTTTTCATTTTTATAACTTTAAAACAGAGAAGAACTTTCGCTTATTTTTATAACGATTTCAATAAAACTGTAAACGCTTTGCAAACCCTCCTTGTGGATCACGACCCGCATAGCCACTTGCTATAGCGGAAGAATTGAGCACTTGCACATTTCCTTTCTAAGTTCTATAATCTCGTATTTTTTGTGCAGGTTTAGCTTCAATCAGAGAGAAAGGGACAAATCTCAGGCTAATAGCATCGTCTACAAGGTGTGAGATTTTCATCATCAGACATACTTCCTCAAATCTCTTATGAAGAAATAAGCATCTTCGGACTCTAAGCCATGAAACTTGGGGAGTGTGTTGATGAATTGAGGCTTGAGCTCAAAATTATATTCACCAACCGATGGAAGTAGAATGCAAGATGGAAGTGAGGTTCGAATGGGATAGAACCTATCCTGCAATGATGTTGGTTGAGCCATAACCGGATCTGGTCTTGATTCAAACTTGGGTGGTGATATGTTTCTAGTCAACCTAGATGAGTTAGGGTCTCTTTACCACACTTGCATTCACAAACACAATCACAATCACAAGCAAGTTTACCAACAGTCAACAAGAGAAATCAACCAAGCCTAGTCTAAGGTATCCTTGACCTAGACAACTCCTAACTGGTTTGATTGTCCACAGGAGGTATAATGTAGACTTTGACCACAAGCTAATCAGCCAGGTCAGGGCAAGATTGGTGGGAGGTTATCTGATTAGTCTACAATTCTGCATTATTATATCGCATTTTCCCACAGATTTATGAATAAAATGTCGGTCTAAACCGTGTTTTGGTCTCTCTTGCAGGTAAATCAAGAGTTCAAGGGCAAAGGAGTAATAAGAGCTTAATTAATTCCATTTTAGGTAATTAATTTTGAATTTCGTGGAGGCCAAGCAAGGGAACATCTAGAAGATACGTCGAACATAGACCTTTACTCACGTCAGACGAATATTCGGGCAAAATTACCAGAAAAAGGATATACCAGGAAATCCTCGAAGACTGACGCATCCCCGCACCAAAACCAGGAGATAACTCCCTGGTTTGGCCGCGGATCCGCGGCAAAAGTCGTGGATCCGCGGCCCAATGGTGGGGCCACGCGTCGATTTTCGACGCGTGGCCCCGTCTCGTCTTCCAGAACCTCCTATGCCTATAAATAGCCCTGTAGTTGGCCAAAGCGCAAGCAGTTTCATTTTTAGGAGTAGTTTTTGATTTTTTTCTATGTTTTAGTGTAGTGTAGGCAGGTGCTCTTCATTTCATTTCTCTTGTATTTTCTCTTCTTTTTAGATTTTGTAGTAGGGCTGAGAGATTTAGAGAGAGATAGAGAGGGATTGATGTAATAGATGGTGACAATCTATGTAAAGGTGCCTCCTTTCTTCTCTATTGTAATCTTCTCCATCTTCTACATGATGCTTAGCTAGATTTTCTTCTCATGGTGACTAACTACTAACCACTAACCATCTAACCACTTACTTGAAAATCCACATGAATCTAGTAGCCTCTACAAGGCTTGCTCGTGCAAGAGCCATTGATAGCTCATGATGATGCGTTCTAACATCTAACTTGCTAACTTGCTAAACAAGCTAACTCTCTCTTATTTCATGCTTGCTTCTAATGGTTTGATGATCTAATATTTGTATTAGCTTGCTCTTGATGCAAGTTTGAATGTGATGAACCATCTTATTTGCCATGCTTTGTATCGTCTCTTGAAGCCAAGGACTAGTGATGGCCAAGGATCCATGTGAGGCAACTATCACTAAGAGGTTAGCATGTTAGTGGAGCAATTAGTAGTTAGAAACCATGAGATTTCTTTTATAGCATTCCTCATTCTTTTTACTTTGTTTTAAGAATCATTTTCAAAACCTTTTTATCATTTTCTTATCGATGTTTTCACCATCCTCATAGTTCACCTTTGTTTCATCTTCATCTTTATTTTGTTTTCCAAACCACTTCTCTTTTGTTTTCTTCACCGTTTTCATCGCCTTCTCCACCTTCCACTTTCTAGATTTCCTTTTCTTTTCTTTCTTTTTCTAATTCTTCAACAAAGAAGTACTGTTAACATAAAATGTGAATAGAGACTGTTAATGTTTCTATCGCCTCCCGTCCTTATGGATTCGACCCGTTGAGCCAATGCTATAACGGAAGTATCGAGGGAACATTAGCACATATGAGCTTTTCATTGATTTCACAAAATAACACACATTTAGAGTGCTAGTTTCGCCCCGATCAAGTTTTAGGCGCTGTTGCCGGGGAACGGGAATGGTTTTGTTTTCACATTTTTGTTAACATTTTTTCTCTGTTTTGGTGTGCAGGATAATCTTTACAGGTGCTTAATATTGCAGAATAAACACTAACTTTGCATCTCCTGCTCTAGAAAGCAGGGACTCAGCCTCTAAAGAACCGCCGCGCAAACGCGGCTTTTGCCGCGAAAATGCGGCCATGTTGTGATAATTGTATATCTTGTTGTGCTGGGATGTGTTCATTGTAATAGCTAGTGGATCTGTACTATTACTTCCTACTTTGATTGCCTACACACTATAATAAACTAAAGAACTAAAATACGTTATTTGGATGCTTTTAAAACGGTTTAGACATTTGCATTTAGGCACGTATCAATTCAGTTCCAATATACTGTATTTTGTTCTGTTGTTGTGATCTGGATTGAGGTGTACATATGGCATTGCATATAGCATAAGAAAAACACGTGGGTGATTTATTCGCTTTGTGTTATATTCTTGTCTATATTACACACTTGCACGAATTAAACTTAAGGGCAAAACCCATACAAGATAAGGTGGGATTTCATCACTCTTCTTAGCCCAAAAATCACCTCCCCACTCACACAATCCAAGCCCTAATAAAAATTGATAGACGTTGGCCCCTAGGGACATCTCGGACTCATTAAGAGATTGACCGAGGGTGAAACTTGTTTTGAATCTTATTCTTGTGAAAATCGGTGTCTAAGGTTGGGGATTAAGAGGTTACGCCTCGAAGATACCGTGGTTTGGCGTAATTAAGGCCCGTTGCTTACGCACGGATACCTCCCACCGTATTTTGCCCCTACCTGGCCGATTAGCTTGTGGTCGATTCAAGCAACAACCTCCCCCGGGTAATCGACCAGTTAGGAGTCGTCTAAGTCTAGGTCAACCTTAATATAGGCTTGGTTTTCATTTTTTTCTTTCTTTTTGTTTGTTGTTTGCTTTTTCTTTTTGTTTGTGATTGTTTGTGAAATGGAATTCAACAATAACAATTCTTTCAATCCTAAAATCAATCCATATTTCACACCAACTCCATTTGTTTCAGATAATTCCAACCCGATTTTTCACAATATGAACCAACCAAATACACCGGGTTGGCCTTATCCGAATCAATACAACCCATACCCTCATTCTTATAACTATAATTTCCAAAATAATTTCAATCTTCACAGAGTCAATGGGGATTCACCTCCCCTGAGTTAAATTTTCAACCTCCTTGTCCACCATATCCACCTTGTCCACAAATCTCATTCCCCGATTTCACTTCCTATACTCCTTTCTAGAACCATCTCCAATTCCACAATATTTTCAAGAGTTTTACTCAGTTCCAAAAATGCTTTGTATCGTCTCTTGAAGCCAAGGACTAGTGATGGACAAGGATCCATGTGAGGCAACTATCACTAAGAGGTTAGCATATTAGTAGAGTAATTAGTAGTTAGAAACCATGAGATTTCTTTTATAGCATTCCTCATTCTTTTTACTTTGTTTTAAGATGGTTCTAGAAAAGGAGTATAGGTAGCAAAATCGGGGAATGAGATTTGTGGACAAGGTGGATATGGTGGACAAGGAAGTTGAAAATTTAACTCGGGGGAGGTGAATCCCCATTGACTCTGTGAAGAGTTGAAATTATTTTGAAAATTATAGTTATAAGAATGAGGGTATGGGTTGTATTGATTCGGATAAGGCCAACCCGGTGTATTTGGTTGGTTCATATTGTGAAAATCGGGTTGGAATTATCCGAAACAAATGGAGTTGGTGTGAAATATGGATTCGTTTTAGGATTGAAAGAATTGTTATTGTTGAATTCCATTTCACAAACAATCACAAACAAAAAGAAAAAGCAAACAACAAAAAGAAAAGAAAAAATGAAAACCAAGCCTATATAAGGTTGACCTAGACCTAAACGACTCCTAACTAGTCGATTACTCGGGGGAGGTTGTTGCTTGAATCCGACCGCAAGCTAATCGGCCAGGTAGGGGCAAAATACGGTGGGAGGTATCCGTGCGTAAGCAACGGGTCTTAATTACGCCAAACCACGGTATCTTCGAGGCGTAACCTCTTAATCCCCAACCTTAAATACCGATTTCACAAGAGTAAGATTCAAAACAAGTTCCACCTTCGGTCAATCTCTTAATGAGTCCGAGATGTCCCTAGGGGCCAACGTCTATCAATTTTATTAGGGCTTGGGTTGTGTGAGTGGGGAGGTGATTTTTGGGCTAAGGAAGAGTGATGAAATCCCACCTTATCTTGTATGGGTTTTGCCCTTAAGTTCAATTCGTACAAGTGTGCAATATAGACAAGAATATAACATAAAGCAAATAAATCACCCACGTGTTTGTCTTATGCTATATGCAATGCCATATGTACACCTCAATCCAGATCACAACAACAGAACAAAATACAGTATATTGGAACTAATTGACACGTGCCTAAATGCAAATGTCTAAACCGTTTTAAAACCGTCCAAATACCGTATTTTAGTTCTTTAGTTTATTATGGTATGTAGGCAATCAAAGCAGGAAGTAATAGTACAGATCCACTAACTATTACAATAAACACATCCCAGCACAACAAGATATACAATTATCACAACATGGCCGCGTTTTCGCGGCAAAAGTCGCGTTTGCGCGGCGGTTCTTTAGAGGCTGAGTCCCTGCTTTCTAGAGCAGGGAGATGCAAAGCTAGTGTTTATTCTACAATATTAAGCACCTATAAAGATTGTCTTACACACCAAAACAGAGAAGAAAATATTAACAAAAATGTGAAAATAAAACCATTCCCGTTCCCCGGCAACGGCGCCCAAAACTTGATCGGGGCGAAACTAGCACTCTAAATGTGTGTTGTTTTGTGAAATCAATGAAAAGCTCGTATGTGCTAATGTTCCCTCGATACTTCCATTATAGCATTGGCTCAACGGGTCGAATCCACAGGGACGGGAGGCGATAGAAGCATTAACAGTCTCTATTCACGTTTTATGTTAACAGATCTTATTTATTAAAGAATTAGAAAAAGAAAAGAAAAATGGAAATCTAGAAAGTGGAAGGTGGAGAAGGCAATGAAAACGGCGAAGAAAACAAAAGAGAAGTGGTTTGGAAAACAAAATAAAGATGAAGATGAAACAAAGGTGAACTAAGAGGATGGTAAAAACATCAATAAGAAAATGATAAAAAGGTTTTGAAAATGATTCTTAAAACAAAGTAAAAAGAATGAGGAATGCTATAAAAGAAATCTCATAGTTTCTAACTACTAATTGCTCCACTAACATGTTAGCCTCTTAGTGATAGTTGCCTCACATAGATCCTTGGCCATCACTAGTCCTTGGCTTCAGGAGACGATACAAACCATGGCAAATAAGATGGTTCATCACATTCAAACTTGCATCAAGAGCAAGCTAATACAAACATTAGATCATCAAACCATTAGAAGCAAGCATTAAATAAGAGAGAGTTAGCTTGGTTAGCAAGTTAGCAAGTTAGATGTTAGAACCCATCATCATGAGCCATCAATGGCTCTTGCAAGAGCAAGGCCTTGTAGAGGCTACTAGATTCATGTGGATTATCAAGTAAGTGGTTAGATGGTAGTGGTTAGTAGTTAGTAGTTAGTCACCATGAGAAGAAAATCTAGCTAAGCATCATGTAAAAGATGGAGAAGATTACAGTAGAGAAGAAAGGAGGCACTTTTACATAGATTGTCACCATCTATTACATCAATCCCTCTCTATCTCTCTCTAAATCTCTCAGCCCTACTACAAGATCTAAAAAGAAGAGAAAATACAAGAGAAATGAAATGAAGAGCACCTACCTACACAACACTAAAACATAGAAAAAAAATCAAAAACTACTCCTAAAAACGAAATTGCTTTCGCTTTGGCCAACTACAGGGCTATTTATAGGCATAGGAGGGTTCTGAAAGACGAGACGGGGCCACGCGTTGAAAATCGACGCGTGGCCCCACCATTGGGTCACGGATCCGCGGCTTTTGCCGCGGATCCGCGGCCAAACCAGGGAGTTATCTCCCTGGTTTTAGTGCGGGGATGCGTCAGTCTTCGAGGATCTTCCTGGTATAACCTTTTTCTGGTAATTTCGCCCGAATATTCGTCTGACGTGACCAAGGTCTATGTTCGACGTATCTTCTAGATGTTTCCTTGCTTGGCCTCCACAAAATCCGAAATTAATTACCCTAAAATGAAATTAATTAAGCTCTTATTACTCCTTTGCCTTGAACTCTTGATTTACCTGCAAGAGAGACCAAAACACGGTTTAGACTGACATTTTATTCATAAATCGGTGAGAAAATGCGATATAATAATGCAGAATTGTAGACTAATCATTATCCGTCAAAGACGTTCCTTAATTAAGTAACCACCAACCTTGGGCTTCCGGCCCTTAATCCCCTTCCTAGACACTGATTTGGCAGGAGTCAAATTCCAATACCTTCCCCCTTAGGATAATCTCCTAGTGAGTTCGAGATGTCACTAAGGCCAATGTCTATCAGGTTTTACTTATGCTTAGGTTGCGCGTGCTTGGAGATGGTTTGTGGGCTAAGGAAGGGTAATGACTTCCCCACCTTATCTTAATTTGGGTTTTCCTTAGAGTTAATTGTGCGAAGTGTACAAGATACAGAAAAGTAACATTCAAAAGTAAAATATCACCCAAGAATGTTTCCTAAACTATATGCTATGCATACATACCTTGTCTCCAGCTCTCTTCAACAGTAATTGTAAAATAAACGTAATTAGACAAATGCCTAGAATGCAAGTCTAAACGTTTTTTAAGCAATTAACAATCACTCGAATTACTGTTGGATTAGAACCGAGATTATGAATAGCAGATATAGCAAGAATATAACACACAAAAACTTAATTTTTTCAAGCAATATGTCTTGCAAAAAAAGTTTTAGTAGTCCCACAAAAATTGCAACTTTTGCAATAGCAATTTCTTGAAATTCTGTTTCTTACTTTCGAGAGTAGGGGCATAGAATACCAAGTCTTCTCCTGTAAAGCTTGAATGCTAGATCTGAATCTTAAAGTCCCTGAAACAACACATCAAACTTGTTAAAAAACAAATACACCGTTCCCTCCCTGGCAACGGCGCCAAAATTTGATTGCAAAATGAAAAAGCAAGGAGAATTTACCATGTAGGTTTGGGCTAATGGGTCGTGTCCACGAGGAGGAATGCGATGAAAGCTTTCGGTGTTTTGTTTAGTAACAAAGAATTGTGCTCATTTTTTAATTGAAAAGAAGAATGGAGAGAAGGGAAGTGATTAAAAGAGAAATTGTAAATCTGGAAGAGGCTTTGGAAAAAGTGAATTTTGTATAAAGCTAAAAAAGTGATTTGTTATTTTTTAATAAAGAAGAGAATCCGAGCTCACTATGTCACTACTCAATGACATGTTCTTCTATTGAAATCATTAGTGCCTCAACTTGATCATAAGCAAAAACATAAGATTGCTTTTAGAAAGATTTAAGCAAAGCACATAGGATGTTTGGAAATGTTAATTCTTTTCTTTAAGAAATCGTTTTAAATTGAATGTTAAATCAACAAGAGGTTCAAGTATGAGATAAAAAACAAGTTCAAGAGACATTTTTTAAAAGAAGTAGAAGTTTAAAAATCCAAACCCATCCTCATGTGCCATCAAGAACACTTTCAAAGAAGAAAGGATTTAGTTTAGGCATTCAAATGATTCATTGGGTCTTTTTCAAGAAAACCATTCAAAAAAAAGATGGATCAGAGAGAGGAGTAATAGTGAGCCCAGAAAACCTATTTAGCTACTCATAGAAGACAAAGAATAATGCAAGTAAATAAAGCAAGACATACAGTAAAATGAGTGAAAGAAAATGTAGCTTGATACTTGTATTGATGTCACTTCAATCTTCAGGTTACAAACACTCAATTCCTCTCTCTCACGGTATTTGTACTGAAATACAAATTGTAAAATAAAAATATAACTTTTGTACTATCCATTAGCGACGTTGAGTGCTTTGAGCTTTGATCTCGTATTTGAGTCTTCTTTAGTCTACAACACCTTACTTTAGAGGAAGAAAACTCCTTGAATACTTAGAACCCTGAGATAAACTAAAACACTTGAACTTGATTAGTACAAATAACCATATGTGATTTGTTATCATCAAAACCATAAAATCGGTGATTGTAACCTTGGGCCAACAATCTTCCCCTTTTGGTAATGACAAAACATGTGAGTTATTTAAGATAAAAGATATGAAAGAGCCTGAAAAGCTCCTCCTCAAGTTATAATATCTATCAAGTACAAGAAACATTATGACTTTAAATGGACTTGACAATATAAGCATGTCACACATATATGCATATATAAAAATGATATAAATATAAAATGATGTCCATATATAGCCTACTGTCTTTCTAATCCTCCTTTCTCCAACAACAATATATAAGGATGGAAAAGAGAAGTAAAGAGAATAGATATAGAATACCAAAATAACTTAATAACTCAAATATCTCTCCTCCTTTTTGTCATGCATCAAAAAGGGTAATGACATCAACATAAACGAGATATTAATTTGAAAAATACAAAAAATTTAAAACATTTTCAAAACTAATGAATCCATAATACAAACATTTACTCACCTTAAATGAATAAAAATCTATTATAATATAGTGGTTTAGTAAAAATGTCCGCAAGTTGAAAATTAGTGAAAACATAATCAATTTTAATATCTCCTTTCTCATAGTGATCTCTAAGAATGTGATATCGAATATCTATATGCTTGATCTTGCTATCTTAATTTGCATTTTTGGTCATATGAATGGTGCTAGTATTATCACAAAATATTTTAATATGGTCAAAATGCAAATCATAGTCAAAGAGTATGTTTCATCCATAAGACTTATGCATAACAAGCCACAGCCGCAACATACTCCGCCTCGACTGTGGAGAGAGCTACTGAATTTTGTTTCTTGAAAGACACTGAAACAAAACAATTTTTTAAAAATTTATAAGTACCACTAGTGCTCTTTTTATCCACTCTACAACCGGCATAGTCGGCATCCGAATAACTCATCTTGGAAAATTGTCCGATTTTTGGATACCACAAGCCTATTCTCATAGTACCCTTAAGATATTTAATAATGCGTTTTACCGCAATTAAGTGAGACTCTTTAGGACATGATTGAAATCTGGCACACAGACACGCACTAAATATAATATCTGGCCTACTAGTCATTAAATAAAGTAAACTATCAATTATACTTCTTTAAAGCTTAATGTTTGCATTTATACCTTGTCTGTCCTTGTCAAGCTTAATAGTAGTGGCAATGGGAGTCTTACTTAATTTTGCATCTTCAAGTTCAAAATCTTGATGAGTTCTCTTATGTACTTGGCTTGATTTATGAAGATCCCATCACTCCTTTACTTGATTTGAAGGCTAAGAAAGTAGTTTAGCTCTTCCATCATAGACATCTCAAACTTGTTCTTCATGCATGATTTAAATTCTTTATAAAATTTTTCATTAGTGGATCCAAAAATAATATCATCAACATAAATTTGAATAATTAGGATATCACTATCCATATGCTTTATAAACAAAGTGGTATTAACTTTACCTTTAACAAAATCGTTTAAAATTAGAAAGGTTGAAAGTCTTTCATACCGAGCTCTTGGAGCTTGTTTTAAACCATATAAAGCTTTATCAAGTTTGTACACAAAATCTGGATGTGTACGATCAACAAACTCGGGGGGTTATTCAACATACACTTTCTCTTCTATAAAGCCATTTAAAAATGCACTTTTGACGTCCATTTGTAAAAGTTTAAAATCTTTATAAGAAGCAAAGGCAAGTGTCATTCGTATGGCATCAAGCCGTGTTACGGATGCAAAGATTTTCTCAAATTGATACCTTGAATTTGGGTGTAACCTTGGGCCAGTAACCTAGATTTATTTCTAATAACATTAACCGACTCATCCAACTTATTCCTAATGATCCATTTAATATCAATAGTTGGTCTATCAAGGGGTCCAGGAATAAGATGCCAAACTTAGTTGCGCTCAAATTGGATTGAGCTATTCTTACATTGCAAGCAACCAATATGAATCGACCTCGGCTTCGAGAATGTTTCTAGGCTCAATGTGTGAAATAAAAGTAAAATGCCCACATAAATCATGGAGTTTGGATCAAGCAGTTATCCCCTTAGATACATCACCTTTGATGAGGTCCTTAGGATAATTTGAAGCAACTCCAATCCTTTGGATGCTGCTCACTTCAACCTCTTGAACTTCACCTTATACATCAATCTTTGGTTTTTCTTCTTCTATAGGTGAGTGATTGGTCGCTAATGTTGCATATTTAATATCATATGTCCATACTTATTATAGAAAAAAGCCTGCATTGTCCTAATTAATTATTTGATTTATTTGCAGGCCCAATCTTTAAGGAGTTAAAGAGAAATGAGCCCAAAGCCCACCAAAATTCTGAATTAAATCAGAATTAATTCGCACTCACTAAATCAGGGCAAAATCAAGAGGTTGAAACCGGTGAGAAGAATCCTCTCGGGATCGATCGGTTAAAGCCAAGAATCCAAGGCCATTTCGTCAGAATCCTGGACCCAAACGAAGAAAACAAACTGAAGATAAAGGCAGAAGAAACCCCCAGAGAAACCCACCAACAGGGTGTGGCCATCTGGCCACACCCTGGCTGTGGAAACGCGGCCCAAGCCGCGTTTTCGCGGCTTTGTTGGGGAGTTAGGGGGAGCGTTTACTCCCCCGACCTCCCCGGGATCCTATAGATTGTTTTTTTTTTGCCTATAAAAGGCCTGTACTTGCGCTGAAAATGGACGCCAATGCAGAGTTAGGATTTAGACTAGTTTTTCATTCTTTAGTTTAGGTTTTTGTTTTTCTTTTTTATGTAATTGTAATTTTCATTTATGTAAATAAGAGGAGATCAGACTTTCATCGAAGAATAAGAATGAAGCTGGAGCTATAGTGACAATGTGTAAGGTTTTCTTTCTTTTCTTTGATTGTTATGAAATCGAATCTTTGTTCTTTCTGTGTATGTACTTCTGTTTAGTTTTCTTCGTCTTCTTCTTTTCTACTTCACTTTTCTTTTTACAACTGTCTTCCAAGTGAGTCTAAAAGCATCGAAAGAGCCTTACCTTTGCGAGTGCCACCAATAGCTCATGACGATGGAATTGTGAGTCTCTCTGTATCATTTCATACTTGAAGTAGTCTTGATGATGTAATGTGGAAGAGACCAAAAATCTAATCTTATAGGCTATGCGCTGAATGCCTCCACTTCAAGGTAAAATCGTCGCTGAAGAACTCAAGGTAAGCTTTTGGTAAAAAGTTGGTAAGTAATTGTCTTTCTTTCTTTTCTTTTATTTCTTTAGTGTAGATCACCACCTCTTCCAAATCGTTTCACTTTTCTTTCCCAAACTCATTTGTACATAGTCGCTTTTATTGTTTTCTGATTTTTCCACATTCTTCATCTTTCATTTTCTTCTAACATAACATATATCTCTTTTCCATTTTCTTAACATAAAAACAGAGAAGAACTCTCATTTTGTGTTCATAAGATTTCAATAAAGAACGTAAACGCTTCTATCGCAAAACCCTCCTTGTGGATCACCACCCGCATAGCCACTTGCTATAGCGGAAGAATTGAGCACTTGCACATCTCCTTTCTTAAGTTCTATAATTCCGTATTTTGTGTGCAGGTTTTAGCCTCAATCAAATTTTGGCGCCGTTGCCGGGGAGGGTAACATGTTTTTATTGAAATCTGAATTTTTTTTTGAAAATTTTAGAACTAAACGAAGTTTCTTCTCTGTTGCAGGTTACAGGGCAATAAAAGCAGGAAATTAATATTGCAGTAACATACAAGTGGCCTTGGGCCTCTGCTCTAGAAAGCAGAGACCAAGGGCCCTCTGAATTGCCGCGTTTCCACGGCAAAAGCCGCGGAACCGCGGCAAGGACGAGTTGACTACTAACAGGTTTTTGCAGGGCTGCTTGCTTTGCAAATTCTGGTTCTCTGCAATTCTTTATTTCCTATATGCCATCACATAAGCCTGCTAAAAATCAACAGTAAAATGTTTGTTGCAAAAGTTAAAAATGATTAGACGTTTGCATTTTAGGCACGCATTTTTTCAATTCATTTATTTTTACTGTTGAAGAGTGCTGGAGCAAGGTACGTAGGCATTGCATTTAGCATAGGACTCACTTCTTGGTTGATTTATATCGCTTTGAGTGAATCTTACATATCTTGTACACTTGCACAAAATTATTTTAAGGGCACTAACCCATAACAAGATAAGGTGGGGATTTAATCACCCTTCCTTAGCCCAAAAATCACATTCCAAGCACTCACTAACCCAAGCCTAACTAAAATTGAGTAGACGTTGGCCCTAGGGACATCTCGAACTCAATTAGGAGATTATCCTAAGGGGGAAAAATGTTGAAATCTGACTCCTGCAAAATCAGTGTCTAGGAAAGGGATTGAGGGCCGAAAGCCCAAGGTTGGTGGTTATTTAATTAAGGAACGTCTTTGACGGAAAACCTCCCACCAACCTTACCCTGACCTGGCTGATTAGCTTGTGGTCAAAGTCTACATTAGACCTCCCGTGGACAGTCTAATCAGTTAGGAGTCGTCTAGGTCATAGGTCTACCCTAACCTAGTTAGAATTTTTTTTCTTTTATTTGTTTGCTTATTTGTTTGTTTTTTGTTTGTATTCTATTGTGTGATATGGACTATAATAATAATTTTTCAACTACAATAATAATTCATATTACACACCGACTTCATTTTCGGATATTACCAACCCGGCATATCATAACTTTGACCAACCTAGTGTGCCGGATTGGTCTTATCCGAATCAATATAACCCATACCCCCAATCTAATAACTATAATTTCCATAATGATTTCAACTCTTCACCGAGTCAGTGGGGATTCACCTCCCCTGAGCATAATTTTCAACCACCTTGTTCTCCTTCTCCACCTAGTCCACAATATTTTCAAGGTTCATACTCAGTTCCACCCGTCCAAAATAGGAAACCATCAATTTTGGAAATGAGTATGCGTGAGTCCAAACACAAATCCCAAAATCTGATGGTCTCACAATTTCACTACCACTTCCAAGACAATTCTTTATCTTTTCATCAAAAGAATGAACATATCACCTATGAAGAGATGCTTGAATCCATGACTCAGGCTCAAAACGCTCGTAATAGTGACATAGATATGATGGTCGAATCTCTACGTTCTCACCGTTGGACCAGTTCTGATGTCACTACCCATTCTGTTAGAGCCGAAGAGTCAGGTTGTTTTGGAAATCAAGATTCTATTTCAGAACAACCATTTGAACTTGCCCAAACTCCAAATTTTGAAAAAGATATTGACAGTTTGGCAAGTTACTCCTTTCCTGAAATAGAACTTGAAAATGATTATGATCCTGAACCCCAAATTAGTGATTCAATTCTTCTTCCTGGTTCAATAATGACTCTGGTATCTTCACCTGACTTCAATCTTTTTCCGGAGTCAACATTGGATCCTGTACCAATTCATAATAAAATTGAATCACCCATCTTTGAGGATCATATTGAACTTGACCAATTATACACTTTTGAAGATCCTATTGACAAATTGGCAAGTTCTCATTTTTATGATATTGAACTCAATGAGATATGTGACCTAGATTCTCAAATCTGTGATCCAGTTCAACTTTCTGAATCAATATTGACTCCGGTTTAATTACCAAACTTGAATAATATTCTAGAGTCAGTTTTGATTCCATCACCTATCATCCCTGAACTGGAATCACCCATATTAGGTCACATTCCATTGTTGGAAAACACATGTGGACTTGAGTTTCAACTTCTTGACTTGGACCCAATTTCTGAACCTATTTCGACTCTTGAACCTTTACTTGATTTAAGTCACCTTCCTGAGTCGGTATTAGTTCCTGTCCTTCCTGAGTCCAAGTCAATCATTCTATCATTTCATACTCCTTTCTGGGACGAGGTGGTTGACAAATTTGACTCCAAAATCAATTATGGAATATGGAAATTAGATGGGGTTAAATATTTAATAAAGATCCTTTATGGATTCATCTTTTTAGTGGGTTATATTAGAGTAATTGCTGGTGGGTTCCTCCTCCGAGACCCAAGAAAAGTTGATTGGGCCGCGTTTCGTGGACCAATTAGACCACCACCGGAACCACCACCTTAAGGTAACCATTTTCCTTCCCTTTCTTCTTTTTCATGCATCTATGCATTAATTCATACATTGAGGACAATGCATGAGATAGGTGTGGGGGAGGGTCTAACATAACTTTTCTTTTTCTTTAAAATAAAAAAATTAATATTTTTCTTTACTTTTAAAAACTTTTTGAAAAATAGAAACAATATTTTGACTTATTTTTGTAAGAAATTAAGTTAATTTTAAGGAATAGGAAAATCCAAATTAGGATTTCTTATACTTGGTCAAAATAAGATTATTTATTTGATTTTTAGAGTTAAAAAGATAATTTGTTAAAGTAATTTGGTCTTGATCTTTACCTTGATGAAATATGCACACTTCATACACTTACACACTTAGGGTTCAAAAACAAAGATTCTTATGCCTTATTAAAAAAAACAAGTCTAATTATTGATTAGCTAGGTGCTTTGGCCTAAGCAAGACTTAGTATTTATGCGAAAGATGATTAGATAAGTTATAAATATATATATATATATATATATATATATATATATATATATATATATATATATATATATATATATATATACAAACAAATCTAATTATTGACTAGCTAGGTGCTTTGGCCTAAGCAAGCCTTAGTATTTATGCGAAAGATGATTAGATAAGTTTGAAAAGAAAAATCCTCTGATTAAGCTGGGTATTTGTGCCTAATAAAGCATAAGTATTCACGCCTAAAAGAGGTTCATATAATAAAATCCTTAGTTTTGTGGCCTTGTTTACTCGAGTCCTTAAGTCCTTGGGGTGTTTTCTCACCTGGTGCCCTAAGACCGTTTAGTTTGGGAGTCATCGATTAGAGGCTCGTTACATGGGCAGATTAGAAAGCCTAATAGAACTAAGGAATAATACCACCCAAAAAAAAGTATATATAAATAAATAAGGCATAAGAGTTAGAGTTAATGAACCTTAGTCAAAATTTTCACATTCACAAGGTGCATATGACTTAGGGTAAAGTAATAGACTAGATGAGTAGCACAATTTGACTCCTTACTTTGATTGATAATAAATTTTTGAATAGAGACTGAGTTTAGGAATGAAAAATTCGGTTTTCCAATAACTTATAGATTGCTTAGATCTTACAATCATATTTCAAATATTTTTCTCTTTCAAAATGCTTTTCGAAAATACTAACTCTTTATTTCTCTTTCTTTATGGATTTTGTGGGTGTAATCCACTGAAAACCCTCACGAGACAAAACTCGTCCTCTAGGGGAAACCTAGAGGTTTAACGGCTTATTGCACATGCTCAGTGTAATCGCGCGACCTGCGAAAGTGGTCTAATAATCCTTAGTATAGTTTAGTTGTTTTGCTCGAGGACGAGCAAAAGATAGGTATGGGGGTGTGATTGGTCGCTAATGTTGCATATTTAATATCATATGTCCATACTTATTATAGAATAAAAGCCTGCATTGTCCTAATTAATTGTTTGATTTATTTGCAAGCCCAATCTTTAAGGAGTTGAAGAGAAATGAGCCCAAAGCCCACCAAAATTTTGAATCAAATCAGAATTAATTCACACTCACTAAATCAGGAAAAAATCAAGAGGTTGAAACCGGTTGAGAAGATCCTCTCAGGATCGATCGGTTAAAGCCAAGAATCCAAGGCCATTTCGTCAGAATCCTGGACCCAAACGAAGAAACAAACTGAAGATAAAGGCAGAAGAAACTCCCAGAGAAACCCACCAACAGGGTGTGGCCATCTGGCCACACCCTGGCCGCGGAAACGCAGCCTAAGCCGCGTTTTCGCGGCTTTGTTGGGGAGTTAGGGGGAGCGTTTGCTCCCCCGACCTCCCCGGGATCCTATAGATTGTTTTTTTTTGCCTATAAAAGGCCTGTACTTGCGCTGAAAATGGACGCCAATGCAGAGTTAGGATTTAGACTAATTTTCCATTTCTTTAGTTTAGGTTTTTGTTTTTCTTTTTCATGTAATTATAATTTTCATTTATGTAAATAAGAGGAGATCAGACTTTCATCGAAGAACAAGAATGAAGCTGGAGCTATAGTGACAATGGTGTAAGGTTTTCTTTCTTTTCTTTGATTGTTATGAAATCTAATCTTTGTTCTTTCTGTGTATGTACTTCTGTTTAGTTTTCTTCGTCTTCTTCTTTTCTACTTCACTTTTCTTTTTACAAATGTCTTCCAAGTGAGTCTAAAAGCATCGAAAGAGCCTTGCCTTTGCGAGTGCCACCGATAGCTCATGACGATGGAATTGTGAGTCTCTCTGTATCATTTCATACTTGAAGTAGTCTTGATGATGTAATGTGGAAGAGACCAAAAATCTAATCTTATGCGCTGAATGCCTCCACTTCAAGGTAAAATCGTCGCTGAAGAACTCAAGGTAAGCTTTTGGTAAAAAGAAGGTAAGTAATTGTCTTTCTTTCTTTTCTTTTATTTCTTTAGTGTAGATCACCACCTCTTCCAAATCATTTTCACTTTTCTTTCCCAAACTCATTTGTGCATAGTCGCTTTTATTGTTTTCTGATTTTTCCACCTTCTTCATCTTTCATTTTCTTCTAACATAACATAATTCTCTTTTCCATTTTCTTAACTTAAAACAGAGAAGAACTCTCGTTTTGTGTTCATAAGATTTCAATAAAGAACATAAACGCTTCTATCGCAAAACCCTCCTTGTGGATCACGACCCGCATAGCCACTTGCTATAGCGGAAGAATTGAGCACTTACACATCTCCTTTCTTAAGTTCTATAATTCCGTATTTTGTGTGCAGGTTTTAGACTCAATCAAATTTTGGTGAGTCCTTCAAGGTTATCTTCTCCATGTCTTCACATAATGTCACGCCTCGCTTCCCAAAATACGGAATACGAGTACGTGACGATGGCCAGCAGATACTCACGAAGAGTGAAATCTCTTCCATGAGTACCTTAGGCTGTCAATAACAAGCAGGATAGCACACATATATGCACATACAACCAAGCACAAGGATAAAATCACATATATCAAAAACTGAATCATAAACAATATCATCCACTATATCTGAATAAAACAAGTCAAGAAGAAAACTGAACTCACTGGAGAACAGCGAAACCAGAATATGATCTACGAACAACTCTCTATACCAGCTTCCTGATCTAAATACTGAAAAATAATATAAAGGTCCGTCAGAAGCGGACTAGCAAGAGTATACGAAGGAAAATGAATGATAAAAGAGAGAATATGAAAAAGTAGTAACAATAAACAGGATATAAGAACAATATATTTGGCAGTATCGAGAACTAAAGGTAATAATAATAATAGGAATAATCGAGACGATAAATCATGTACAAGGAGACCGTGCCTGCATAGTGTGACATGTATATAATGAACATGAAATGTCCTGGACAAATAATTATCGTGTAACATAATCACAAGATCACAAGAACTAGAGATCACAAGATAAAATAACATGGTATGTCCAAAAATATCATGTAGTCAAGCTAATGCATGTCACATGAGTCTCAAGTGTCAGTAGCTTGAAAATACAAGTCAGGTACTAGAGCACTGAAGACATGAAGGATATGATGTAAGTACATATGTCTATCATGTTTTATTATCCTAACTAATGCAACCATCATGTGCCCCATCCCACAGGACAACTGCATATCAAATAACTGATGCGTTAGTGGATCCTGATAGCAGGGAGAAACAGTTCACTGTACTCAGATATCATGTAATATGTAATAACATGAGTGCGCATAAATAATAAGATCACGTGTGGCATCCAAACCCATAAGGGTCACCCTTCCAAGCACACCTCCCTAGATTTCTCCTACTACAGTCTCCCCCAATAACCCTGACTTGATTAATTTTATTAATTAAATGCAAATGCAAACAGTGTGTTACTCAGCGTTATAGGATTATGAATCGGTACCAAGAATATCAGCATTAGATGGTGAACACAATGTGTATCAAAATCATGGGACGATGTAGACAGTGACAATATCATGTGACAAATATATAATTGTGTAAGTGATACCAGATGCATGCAAAATAGTGCAAGTAATGTCAGTAACATGTAATCTAAATATCAAAGTAAAACGGTCATGATCATGTGTCCATAATCCAATAAGATATCCTCGAATAATTACTCAGAATATAATGGTTAATTTTCTTGATTAATTTCCAGTAATATCAGGATCACAATATCAATCGATATTCAATCTTTAGCTATCAATCTTCTTCATTATTATCCAATTAATCTCAAGATCCAGATCAAAGTATTTATCATAATCAGTGTAGATTTCATTGCCAATACATCAGTCTATTACATACAAGTAATCATGTTAATTTTAGGTGGATGTATGTGAAAAACACCTAGAGGGGGGGTGAATAGGTGTTAATGCTAATCTAATGATCTTTTTAAACAAGTATGAAAGAATGATGCAATTGGCCACTCAAAACAAGAAATTGAAACCGAATTCCTCGTGAAGGGCTCTAGAACTTCTCCTCTTTGATTTCTCTAGATTATGAGTTGAGGCGCGTAATTGCTTTCTTGTTGAGATGAGTAAAGACCAAAAAATGCAAGAAATGAAATGGATGCAATAATGAAGTGCACACAAGAGTTATCACAAGATAGAAATGTAAAGCAATAAAAAGCAATAAGGAAATCAATCGCAAACACAAGGGATTTGTTTCGAGGTTCAAGCCACCGCTCTACGTCCCCGCCTTCACCACCGTGAAGGGTTTCCACTATATCCACTAAGGAAATTACAAGAGGTCTACCTAAGACCGGAGTACCGAACTCCCACCAATCCAACCCTCTACACAAGAGGGATCTCAACACAAAGGTAGTACAAGTAACAAGGTGATCAATAAGGACCACACACTTCTCTCTTACAACTCCTTATAGAATGAGGAAGAATTTTGGCTCAAGAAGTGTAGTGAGAAAATTTAGTTGAAAAGAAAGTAAAATAGCTTGAAATCCATTGAAAAATAGTAACCAAGAAAGCACTTAGAAAATTGAGAGCTTCTAAAACTTTTCTTTCTTTTGAAAACTTGAAAACAAGGGAATTTTTCTTGATTTTTACAAGTGACCAATGCCATCTATTTATAGGGATTAGAGGAGATCTAATCATCATTATAACTAGCTTAATAGGTCAGGAAATAGCCCCCAAAAATTCAGAGAGAGCTGACCAAAACATCTAAATCAAATCCAATGATTAAAACTCTGAAAACTAACCGTTGGGGCTGCTGGCGGCTGTCGGTCGACTGGCCCGGTCGACCGGCAGTCCATTGGCAAACTAGCCGTTGGACTCGGTCGACCGGCAGCTAAAGAAAAAAGATCTCTTTGTTCTGTCGGTCGGCTGGCCCGGTCGACAGACAAAACCCGAGAGCAAGGGGCTTTCAGTCAGTCGACGGGTCCGGTCGACCGGCAGACGTGCACAAACGTGCACGCCAAGACCACAAGGCTCGGTCGACCGGTCCGGTCGACCGATCAGGCCTGAAATGGATCCGGTCGACCGCCCGGTCGACCGATAGGCCTGAAACAGGATTTTTCTAGGAAAATTTTTGAACTTTGAAAAATTTTCAAAATAATTTTCTAAGGATATATGATAAAGTAGCATGCTATAATGGTTGGTATACATGGTATAAAAAAGATGTAAAAATATAAAATAATTTGAGTCATGTATAACCATCAAGACATGCACCTAAATCAATTACCCAAAACAAAAACCGTATTTTGAAAAATGAAGGTGTGTGTTTTCTTGAGCCAACTTATCATAACCTCATTCTTTAACAAACTAATTCTTACAAAGGTTCTAGGTGACTACAAGGTCTTCAAATTAGGGCTTCTCCATGGAATGTTGTATAGCTTGAATTCTTGAACCCGAATTGAGTCATCTTGAGTCAAAAGTACCTTCCTTTAGGGAAGAACACAACTTGAATCCTTAGAACCCTGAAACACACTTAAACACAAGAAAATAATTAGTACAAACAACGATATATGTTTTGTAATCATCAAAACTCAAAAACCAAGTGATTGTTACCTTGGGCCAACAATCTCCCCCTTTTTTATGATGACAAAACATATGAGCTATTTAACAAAAAATGGGAAAGGAGCTTGGAAGCTCCCCCTCAAATCATGCTATATATATGAATGGCTATATACATGTAAAGTAAAAACTAAGAACTTTGGCATAAGAAAGACATAGGAATTCAAAACATATTGCTCAAAAATTCATAACTCAAAAACTAACCTTTTATAACTCAAAATCCAAAACTCAAAAATTCAAAGCTCAAAACTAACTTGTTATAACTTAAAACTCAAAACTCAAAACTAACTTTTTATAACTCAAAACTCAAAACTAACTTGTTATAACTCAAAACTCAAAACTCAAACCTAACTTTTATAACTCAAAACTCAAAACTAACTTTTTATAACTCAAAACTCAAAACTAACTTTTTCTCCCCCTTTTTGTCATACATCAAAAAGGGTAAATCTTTCATGGTTCCATAACACAAACATTCAATTCACCACAAATAAAAGAAAATCTAGCATAGTCTAGTGGTTTTGTAAAAATATCGGCAAGTTGAAAATCGGTAGAAACATAATCAATGTCAATATCACCTTTCTCATAATGATCTCTAAGAAAGTGATACCAAATGTCAATATGCTTAATCTTACTATGTTGATTTGTATTTTTAGTCATATGAATAGTACTAGTATTATCACAAAATATTTTAATATGGTCAAAATCCAAATCATAGTCAAGGAGAGTATGTTTCATCCAAAGGACTTTGCACAACAAGCCCCCGCCGCAACATACTCCGCCTCGGCGGTTGAGATGGCTACCGAATTTTGCTTCTTGGAAGATCATGAAACAAGACAATTCCCGAGAAATTGACATGTTTCACTTGTACTCTTCCTATCCACTCTACAACCCGCATAGTCAGCATCTGAAAAAATCGTCATTGAAAATTGTCCGGTCTTCGGATACCACAAACCCGTTTCAATTGTGCCCTTAAGGTATCTAATAACGCGTTTTACCGCAATCAAATGGGACTCTTTAGGACACGATTGAAAATGAGCACAAAAACATACCAAAAACATAATGTCCGGCCTACTAGCCGTTAAATACAACAAGCTACCAATCATGCTACGATAAAGCTTAATATCTACACTTGTACCTTGTTCATCCTTGTCAAGCTTTGTGGTAGTTTCCATGAGAGTTTTGCTTGTCTTAGCCCCTTCAAGCCCAAATCTCTTGATAAGTTCCTTCATATACTTGGCTTGATTGATGAATATCCCATCCTTCCTTTACTTGATTTGGAGACCAAGGAAATAGTTAAGCTCGCCCATCATAGACATCTCAAACTCCTCCTTCATGCATGATTCAAAAACTTTGCAAAGATTTTCATTAGTAGAACCAAATATGATATCATCAACATATATTTGAACTATAAGTATATCATTTTCAACATGTTTTGTAAACAAAGTAGTATCTATTTTTCCTTTATTAAAACCATTAGAAATTAAAAATGAAGAAAGTCTTTCATACCAAGCCCTAGGGGTTGTTTTAAACCATAAAGAGCTTTGTCAAGTTTGAAAACAAAATCCGGATGTGTAGGATCAACAAACCCGGGGGGTTGTTCAACATACACCTCCTCTTTAATAAATCCATTTAAGAAGGCACTTTTTACATCCATTTGAAAAAGTTTAAAATCTTTATAAGAAGCAAATGTAAGTGTCATCCGTATGGCTTCAAGCCGTGCTACGGGTGCAAAGGTTTCCTCAAAATTGATACCACTAACCTTGGGCCACTAACCTAGCTTTATTCCTAACAACATTTCCCGACTCATCTAACTTGTTCTTAAAGATCCACTTAGTACCAATTGTTGGTCCATCGTGAGGCCTAGGAACAAGATGCCAAACTTAGTTGCGCTCGAATTGATTGAGCTCCTCTTGCATGGCTAGCAACCAATATGAGTCGCCCTCGGCTTCGAAGATGTTCTTTGGTTCAAAGTGAGAAATAAATGCATAGTGTCCACAAAGATCATGAAGTTTAGAACGAGTAGTTACCCCTTTTGATACTTCACCTATAATAAAATCCTTGGGATGATGTGGATTGTATCTCCAATCTTTTGGAAGTGATTGAGTAGTCTCCACTTCAACTTCTTGAATTTCATTTCCTTGAACCTCAATTTCTTGAGCTTCATTCCTTCATCATCCTTTGGCATGTCTTCAATAGTAGGTGAGTCCTTCAAAGTAGTTCTCTCTATGTCTTCATTTAGGGAATCTATTTCTATAACATTCTTAACAAACACATTAGATTCCTCAAACTTTACATGTATAGATCTTCAATAGTCAAGGATGACTTATTAAAAACTCTATAAGTTTTACTAGTATTAGAGTAACCAACAAAAATTGCTTCATAAGACTTTGCATCAAATTTATCTAAATTATCTTTAGTATTCAAAACAAAACATTTACAACCAAAAACTTTAAAGTATGAAATATTAGGCTTTCTAGAAAAATAGATCTCAAAAGATGTTTTAGAAGTATTTTTGCATAAGAAAACTCTATTTGATATATAGCAAGATGTGTTAACGGCCTCGGCCCATAGATAATGAGGGAGACCATATTCATTTATCATTGTCCTAGCCATCTCTTGTAATGTACGATTTTTCCTCTCAACGACTCCATTTTGTTGTGGAGTTCTAAGACAAGATAGTTCATGCTTAATTCCATGTTCTTCACAAAAAGTGATAAAGGGTTGGTTATTGAATTCACCACCTCTATCACTTCTTATTCTTAAAATTGATTTTTCTGTTCTAAAAGGAAAACCCAAGTAAAACGCGAGAAATCATCAACTAAAACAAAAGCAAAACGATTCCCACTTAGACTTTTGGTTTGAGTAGGACCAAACAAATCCATATGGATCAACTCCAAGGGTCGTGATGTCATGATATCCTTGATTGACTTGAAAGAGGACTTGGTTTGTTTTTCAAGTTGGCACGCATCGCAAATGCGGTCCTTTTCAAAGTTCAAGTAAGGAATACCTTTCATCATTTTCTTGTTGTTTAATCTAGATAGATGGTCAAAAGAAATATGGCCTAATCTCCTATGCCACAACCAAGAGTCATCATCGAGGGCTTTCAAACAAGTAGCATTGCATAGCATATTAGACATGTTAATCATGTATACATTGTTTTCACGAAATCCGAAAAATATACATGTATTGGATTGTCTATCAATAACTCTACATGCTAGGTTATCAAAAACAACATCAAAACCTTTGTCACAAAGTTGACTAACACTTAAGAGATTATGCTTGAGGCCATCAACTAAAACAACATTTTCTATTAAAGGAGATGTACCAAGTTTAACATTACCAATACCAATGATCTTTCCTTTGGCGTCATCTCCGAAGGTGATGGTGCCACCTTCATGGTATCTTGATAGGGTTGCAAAGTTGTTGATATCCCAAATCATGTGCCTTGAACAACCACTATCAAGATACCACAATCCTTTACGTCGTTGGGCCTTGGAATGTAACTACATTATTTAACAAATTTGTTGACTTTGGTATCCAAACTTTCTTGGGTCCTTGAAAGTTAGTATTCCGAACCCAAACATGATTATGTGATGCGTTAAGCTTATCATAGCAAAATTTAACCAAATGACCTTTACGGCCACAATATGTGCATGAAAAGACTTTACCATACATGAATGCATGATGTGTGTGTGGAGTGTGGGCATGTTTAGGGTGCTTGGCATGATGTAAAGGTTGTGATTTATGAATATGAGCACGAATAGCATGTGAATGTTTTTTTGGGACGTGTTTCTTAGGAAACATAGCCTCTAGTCTATTTTTATCAAATTCACATTTCTTCAAAACTACTCCTAATAAATCAATTTCTCTTTTAGTATGGAAATTTCATTTTCATCAATTGTGAAAATTTACCTTTGCAAGAAATATTATAGTTATCAAAGTCCTTTTGTGTAGAAACAAGAGTAGAAAGCAGTTCATCCTTTTCTTTTGTAAAAGTGAAAACTTTGTGATTGAGAGATTCATTTTCCATTTTCATTTTCAAGTATTTCGTTTTGAGAAAATCATAGTTATGTGATAGTTCTTCAAAAGCTTCTCCTAGTTCATCTATAAAAAGCTCACAATCAATAGATATGTCGGGAGTTACCTTGCTTGTGCTTTCATTTGCCATGAAGCACATGTTGGCGGTGTCGACTTCCTCATCGGATTCACTCTCCGAATCCCAAGTAGCCTTTAAAGCTTTCTTTTTGTACGGCTTCTTGGAAGTGGAGGGTTTGCTTTTGTTTTCCGGGCATTCCGCAACAATATGACCCGGCTTCCGGCAATTGAAGCAAATGATTTTCTTCTCTTCTTTACCTTGCTATCTCCTTCTATTTTGAAACATTGCCTTGTTGTACATTCTCCGAACGTTCTTTACAAGAAGAGAAAGATCCTCATCATCCTCTTCTTCATCATCGTCGTCGGAGTAGGTGGAAGAACTCTAGAAGGCAATAGCTTTCTTCTTGGGAGGAGCCATCTGTTCTCTTGCTTTTCTTTCCATCTCATGGGTATTGAGATTCCCAATGAGACCTATAAGCTCCATTTCTTCCTTGTCATTGAGCACCTTCAAAGTAGTGGCTTTGACTTCCCTAGATGGAGGGAGTGCACGGATGATCTTTCTCATTTTTTGGTCGTTGTCAATGCCGTCACCTATAGAAGAAAGTCCATTAGTAATCTTTGTAAATTTAGTAACCATATCATCTATGGTTTCATTCTCTTGCATAGAAAAATTTTCATATTAGGAACGAAGAAGGTCGATTTTTGCCCTCTTTACTTGTGAAGTCCCCTCATGAGTGACAAGTAAGTGAGTCTAAATCTCATGTGCTGATTTATAATGAATGACTCTAGAAATATCATCGTCATTAAGAGCTTGAAGCAAGGCATAGTGTGCCCTAGCATTAGCATCAAACTCCTTCGTGGCAATATCGGACCAAGTGTCCTCATCACCAAGGGATGCACTAAATGGCTTGGTCACCGCCTTTGCAACCTGGCTTGCTAAGGATTGCAAAAACACGGTCATCTTAACCTTCCATATGGGAAAGTTAAGGCCATCAAACTTAGGTGGGGTCTTAATTCCTTCGGCCATTTTTACTAAGTGTATGACGATGAAAAATGAATAAAGTGATTAGCAATATAGGATCTCTCTAAGGTTGTTAAGCCAAGAGCCTAGAGACCAATGCTCTGATACCAATTGAAAAACACCTAGAGGGGGGTGAATAGGTGTTAATGCTAATCTAGTGATCTTTTTAAACAAGTATGAAAGAATGATGCAATCGGTCACTCAAAACAAGAAATTGAAGCCGAATTTCCCGTGAAGGGCTCTAGAACTTCTCCTCTTTGATTCCTCCAGATTATGAGTTAAGACGCGTAATTGCTTTCTTGTTGAGATGAGTAAAGACCAAAAAATGCAAGAAATGAAATGGATGCAATAATGAAGTGCACACAAGAGTTATCACAAGATAGAAATGTAAAGCAGTAAAAAGCAATAAGGAAATCAATCGCAAACACAAGGGATTTATTTCGATGTTCGAGCCACCGCTCTACGTCCCCCCTTCACCACCGTGAAGGGTTTCCACTATATCCACCGAGGAAATTATAAGAGGTCTACCCAAGACCGGAGTATCGAACTCCCACCAATCCAACCCTCTACACAAGAGGGATCTCAACACAAAGGTGGTACAAGTAACAAGGTGATCAATAAGGACCACACACTTCTCTCTTACAACTCCTTATAGAATAAGGAAGAATTCTGGCTCAAGAAGTGTAGTGAGAAAATTCAGTTGAAAAGAAAGTAAAATAGCTTGAAATCCACTTAAAAATAGTAACCAAGAATGCACTTAGAAAATTGAGAGCTTCTAAAACTTTTCTTTCTTTTGAAAACTTGAAAATAAGGGAATTTTTCTTGATTTTTACAAGTGACCAATGCCATCTATTTATAGGGATTAGAGGAGATTTAATCATCATTATAACTAGCTTAATAGGTCAGAAAATAGCCCCCAAAAATTCAGAGAGAGCTGACCAAAACATCTCAATCAAATCCAGTGATTAAAACTCTGAAAACTAGCCGTTGGGACTCTGGGGGCTGTCGGTCGACCGGCCCGGTCGACCGGCAGTCCATTGGCAAACTAGCTGTTGGACTCGATCGACCGGTCGGTCGACCGGCAGCTAAAAAAAAATATCTCTTTGTTCTGTCGGTCGACTGGCCCAGTCGACCGACAAAACCCAAGAGCAAGGGGCTTTCAGTCGATTGACCGGTCCGGTCGACCGGCAGACGTGCACAAACGTGCACGCCAAGACCACAAGGCTCGGTCGACTGGTCCGGTCGACCGGTCCGGTCGACCGATCAGGCCTGAAATGGATCCGGTCGGCCACCCGGTCGACCGATAGGCCTGAAACAGGATTTTTCTAGGAAAATTTTTGAACTTTGAAAAATTTTCAAGATAATTTTGTAAGGCTATATGATAAAGTAGCATGCTATAATGGTTGGTATACATGGTATAAACAAGATGTAAAAATGTAAAATAATTTGAGTCATGTATAACCATCAAGACATGCACCTAAATCAATTACCCAAAACAAAAACCGTATTTTGAAAAATGAAGGTGTGTGTGTGTGTTTTCTTGAGCCGACTTTTCATAACCTCATTCTTTAACAAACTAATTCTTACAAAGGTTCTAGGTGACTACAAGGTCTTCAAATTAGGGCTTCTCTATGGAATGTTGTATAGCTTGAATTCTTGAACCCGAACTGAGTCATCTTGAGTCAAAAGTACCTTCCTTTAGGGAAAAACACAACTTGAATACTTAGAACCCTGAAACACACTTAAACACTAGAAAATAATTAGTACAAATAACTATATATGTTTGTAATCATTAAAACTCAAAATTCGAGTGATTGTTACCTTGGGCCAACAGTATGCAAATACAAGAATGAGATGCAAACACGATACATAAGGTAATGATCACGAGACAGAATGGGTGATAATTCAAGAAGTACAAAGATTAATAATATATTTGGATTCAAGAACAAGATAATGATGTAAACGTGATCACATAATGATATAGACAATCATGAATATGATATCTAGAAATTATAGTTAAGAGATAGAGTTAAAATCGACACGAAAGTCAATGAGGAGAGAATCGTGTACACTTGCCTGATGTCGATGGAATCTAAATTCCCGTAACTGCAACCGGCTCTGGGTAAAATTCGCGGCCTAAATATTACGTGAATTAATTAGAGACATGACATGTTCTTATTCAGCGATAAGTTAAATAAAAAAAGTAATTTTTACTATTTATTATAATTTTGTTGATAAGTATTTCCAAATAATTCAATTTCTGACTTTTAGCAACCATTTAAAAACATAATTTCATACTTAAATACATGCATAAGCTAATAAATTGATGTATAATATTTACATATTACTAAATTATGAATTTCATATTTTTTGTGCTATTAGAAATTTATTGGTCATTTTTAAAAAAATATCATTGAATAGTAATTACAAAAATATTTAATTTCATATTATTCTAAGTAATATAACATCAAAATAATTTTACAGAGTTTCAAATTTAGTTTGTGATTTTCTGTGAATTTTCTTAGATTTTCTGTGAATTTTCTAGAATTTTCTGAATTAAAATAAACCTAAAAATCAATAAAAATAAATAAAAAGCTGAACGGGTCTGTTGCTACAGTAGCGGGTTTGGGTCTGGTTTGCTACAGTAAATGCTACAATAATTTTTCTACTTATTTTTATTTTATTTGTTTCTTTTCTTTTTCTTTTTCTATTTCTTTCTTTTTCCCTTTTCTTTTCTTTTTCTCTTTTTCCTTTTTTTTATATTGGGTCGGGTCTGTTTTACAGACTCGAACTCGGGTCTGTTGGCCAGACCCGCTGCCAGGCGGGCCAGACCTGGCCTGGGCCAGGTCTGGCGGGGCTGGCCAGACCAGGCTAGGTCTCGGCCTGGTCTGGCTCGGCCAGGCCAGGGCCTGGCTTGCTCTCGGCCTGGTCCTGGCCGAGAGCACAGCAGCTGCTCTCAGCCAGAGGCCGAGAGCACAGCAGATTTTTTTTGATTAAAACAAAATTTTAAAATAAATTAAAAATCATGATTATTATGAGACATGTCTTAGATGTTTCTATATATTTTTATTAGAATTTTAAAACAAGTTTTTCGTGATGAAATTAGTGATTACATTAGCGTATGTTACATGCTCGATAAAATGCCAACAAGAACTAAAATCTATGACAATGCAAAATAACTTACCCGGAATGCTTCTCTTCAATCTGAAACTTCTTTCAGCACCTTATAGTCTTAGGAGAGAAGGTACTCCTGCTCACGCAAGGTGTGTGATCCGCCATGGGGTCATGCGCGGCCATCGACGGCGGATTTCGCGGACGACAACGGAGACTCACCAAAGAGGATCGGCTGCTGTCGGAGATCACAGAGGCTGGAGAGAGGGGCTCCGAACGGAGAAGATGCGGTGCTCGGGATCTCGCAGGAGGGACTCACGGTCGCCGGCAGGGAGATGGAGCTCCGGGGATTCGACTCGGCCAAGGGAGCTGCCGTAGCGTGTAGGGTCACAGCGAAAGGGAGCATGGCCAAGGGGGGTAGCACCATGGAAGCTCGGCCAAGGCTTGGCCATGGGCTGCAGCGCAAGGAGGAAAGGGATGTGGTTGTGGAGTCGACAACGACGCGCGGCTTGATAGAGAAGTTTGGGGATCGGTGACGGAGGATGAGGATGGCTCGTGGAGCTTGCCGGAGAGGTCGTGGGCCTTCTCGCACTTGCCGACGGAGCGCCGTGAGTATGTCGACGGGTTCCGACGATGTGGTAAAGGCCAACCCAGGGAAGTGCACACCTAAACATCATGCAAAAATACCTACGCCTTATCATTTAGGCAACCAAGCAAGCATCAACTCACGCACGCACCATGCATGCATACATACTAAAATTAGCACACCAAATATGTACACTATATATATATCCACACCTGCATGCATTTACTCACGCACACAGCCATGCGCACCTATAATGCATTAGGATAACACAAACACAACATAAAAACTCTTCAAATATATAATTACCCAATTAACATACAACATCCCATGTCAAACACACAGAGAAACATCTCACATAAGAGGAAGGAGGCGGTCGTGGAGAGTTGTGCGTGGCTACCGGGTTGCCATAGGCTTGGATTGTAGATGGGTCTCGGCCAAGCTGCAAGCCAAGGAGAGGGGGCCTGGATCACGACGGGGAGAGGAGTAAAGGAAGGCGCCATGTGTGGAAGGGCTCCTGGTTGCTTGGCTGAGAGTGCTCACGGCAAGGTGTTAGGGGAGAAGGAGGTTGTCGTTTGGTGAAGCATGGCGCACAGAGAGCAGCATGTGGGGGCTTGGCAAGGAGGAGCTTCGGCCTTATTTTTGAGGGAGAAGATAGTGAGAGGGAAAGAGAGAGAGAGTGATATATGAGAGAGAGAGAGAGAGAGAGCGAGAGATAACGGGTGAGTAAGTGAGAGAGAGGCTGAGGACGTGAGTGAGAGAGGAGAGATACGTGCGAGAGTGGGAGGTGTGAGCAAAATAATTGGGTGCAGGTGGAGGACGTGGGGCTGTTGATTGAAGGAGAAGGTCAGGCTTTCTAATGATCAAATAAAATGTTTTGGCTTTCATAACCACAAGCCACTATGGCTGGGTGGTCTTGGCATGTAGTGTGTGTTTATGTGGTCATTGTTTCGAAACTCGGAATAAGCAATCAAAGTATGTATTTTGAAAGGAAAAAAAGTGTAAGAAAATAAATAAAGGTTTGAATATAATGATTACCCCTTTTTAGCAACACCCATAATAGTATCATTGTTGGTTCATTCAATTCCTTGCTGGGTGTCTCGGGTTCGAAACTGTGAGACTCATTAATGGTTGTTCCTATTATATTTTTTTATTTTATTTTATTTTTAAAGTTTTATTCTTTTCTTTTTCAATAAGTATTTAAGCATTATTTTATCTGATTAAACTCTATCAATTCAGAAAAATCCTCAAAAATTCTCAAAAATAGAAGATGTCATCCTGAACATTGTTGTAAAGTTAGATCTCCAAAATTCATCTCCTATTATTAATTTAAAATTTCAGAGTCAGTCTGTGACATCAATCGACCCCGAATTGAGATTCTTCTCCAATAATTCCCAAAAAAATTCAAAATTCTAGAAAAATTATAAAATAATGGGAAATAATATCTTGAGCTGAAATGACCTCAATCCGACTATTAGGATGATTAAAACATCACCAGATACTAGTATTGACATACGTATATTGGGAACCGAGGGTTACACCTAAGTAATGAATCTCTACAATATTCTTCACAAAAGCATTAGATTTCCAAACTTGACATGTATAGATTCTTCAATAGTCGAAGTAGATCTATTGAAGACTCTATAGGCCTTTGATCGGGTCAGAACCAGCACTTGAAAATGTGTGTTTTATGAAATTAATGAAATTGTATATGTGCTAATGTTCCCTCGATACTTCCGTTATAGCATTGGCTCAATGGGTCGAATCTACAGGGACGAGATGCGATAGAAGCATTAACAGTTCTTATTTGTTGGCCCAAGGTTACAATCACCCTTGTTTAGTGTATTTTGATGATTACAAAACATATTAGTTATTTGTACTAATAACAATTGTTGTTTAAGTGTGTTTCAGGTTTATTATCATACTAGAAGTACTCTCACTCAAATACAAGGTTTTTGGACTCAAGACAATTCAATTGGGCTCAAGTTGCAATATTGAAGATCAAGTGAAGATAGCCCACCTTGAAGAATAGCTTTGAAGTCCTTTAGAAGTTTGTAAGTTTAGAATGTTAAAGTTTGAATATAGGAAATTTGGCTCTAGGATTTGCACACACACTTGTTTCATGTATTTCCTATGTTTTGAAAATAGTTATTGAAAATGGTTATTTCTAAGTTTTATGCCTTAGTTTATATATACATGTACCAAAGCTTTATATCCTGAAAAACTTGTTTAAAACATGTGTATAAACTATTTTCTGCATAATACTTAGCTATATGTATTTTTAAAATATTTATCAAAATTTTTCTAACTCAAAACAGCCCAGGTTTTCAGTGTCAGGCAACATCGGTCGACCGGCCCGGTCGACCGGCGATGTGCCTGGACATGCACTGTTTGTGCATGTCCGTCGGTCGACCGGACCGGTCGACCGACGGAGAGCATTCTGCTCTCGGGATATTTCGGTCGGCCGGACCGGTCGACCGGAAGAAGGAAACTGTGTTTCCTCCTTTTGGGTCGGTCGACCGGACCGGTCGACCGGGAGCCAACGGCTACTTCCAGCTAGGCTGGCGGTCGACCGGACCGGTCGACCGCCAAGCCTGCAACTTAGCAACGGCTCTTTCCTCTTTGGGATTTTCTGAAAATCTGTTTCTTTTTCTGTTTTAACAGACTTTTGGAGAGTTGTTGGGGTGCTTTTGCAGGTTGAATTAGGTGAAAAGAAAATATTTTTAACTTATTTTCAACCCTATAAATAGAGGAGAAGTCTCTCCCTCTTCTCACTTAGAAAAATCCTCAAGTTTTCATTGTTTTCAAAAGAGAAAAGAAAAGAGTTTAAGGCTTCCATTCCAATTCTTTTTGAGCTAGTTTTTCAGTTGTGTTTGATTACTCATATCACTCTACAACTGAAGTTTTCTCACCACACTTCATAGAGCCAAAAATCCTATACTCATTCTATAGTGAAGTTGTAATTGAAGTGAGAGTGTTTGTAAAAGAGTTTGAGAAATAGTGTAGTGATCTTGTTGTGATCACTTGATTCTTGTATTCCTTTCTTTGTGGAGCAACCTCTTCGGTAGAGGTCCTTTGTACTCGGTGGAGCTCGGTGCTCGGTCTTCGGTAGACCAATCGTAAAGGCATCCTCGGTGGATAGTGGAAACCCTTCACGGAGGTGAAGGCGGGGACTAGAGCAAGTGTGCTCGAACCTCGAAACAAATCATCTTGTTTGCGATTGCCTTTGCGTTATTCTTGCTTTATATTTCTCTTGCTTTATATTGTCTTGAATTATTTGCTTGAGAACTAACCCTCTACTTGTGCAATCTTGTCTTGTTTACTTTACTTGCTATACTTGTTGTGTTACATTGTGTGCATCTCATTTCTCATCATCATACTTGGCATTGATCGATCACACCTCAATACAACACGATTGCATTGCGCACCTCTAACCCATATCTAGGGGAATTGGGAGGAAGGAGTTCAGAACCTCGCAAGGGGTATTCGGCTCTTAGTCGTGTTTTTGAGAGATCGTTGCATCACTCATTTTATTAAAGTTTAGAAAGATTATTAGATTAGCATTCACACCTATTCACCCCCCTCTAGGTGTTTTTCAATTGGTATCAGAGCTTGGACTCTAGGATTTGGTTTAACCACCTTAGAGAAGATCCTAATTTGCTAATCATTTCATTCATATTCATATAAGTAAAAATGGCCGATGGAATTAAGACCCCTCCTAAATTTGATTGACTTAACTTTCCCATATGGAAAGTTAAGATGACCGTGTTTTTGCAATCTCTAGGTAGCCGAGTTGCAAAGGCCGTGACTAAGTCCTTTAGTGTACCCCCCGGTGACGAATCCACTTGGTCCGAAATAGAGACTAAGGAATTCGATGCCAATGCCAAAGCTCACTATGCACTTCTACAAGCCCTTAATGATGATGACATATCTAGGGTTATACATTGCAAATCCGCATATGAGATTTGGTCACACTTGATAGTCACACATGAGGGGACCTCACAAGTAAAGAAGGCTAAGATTGACCTTCTTCGGTCTCAATATGAAACATTTTGCATGCAAGAAAATGAAACCATAGATGATATGGTTACAAGATTTACCAAGATTACTAATGGACTCTCTTCTTTAGGTGAAGATATCAACAATGATCAAAGAGTAAGGAAGATCATCCGGGCTCTTCCTCCTTCATGGGAAGTTAAAGCAACAACCTTGAAGGAACTCAACGACAATGAAGAGATGGAGCTTATAGGTCTCATTGGGAACCTCAAAACCCATGAGATGGAAAGGAAAGCAAGGGAGGACATGGCTCCTACCAAAAAGAAGACTATCGCCTTCAAGAGTCAAGTCACACACTCCGATGAAGACGATAAAGAAGAAGATGATGAGGAGCTCTCACTCCTTGTTAAGAATGTCCGGAGGATGTACAACAAGGCGAAGTACCAAGGTAGAAGAAGATGGCAAGGAGGCAAAGAAGAAAGAAAGATCACTTGTTTCAATTGCCAAAAGCCCGGACACATTGTTGCGGAATGTCCGGACAAAGCTAAGCCCTCCACATCAAAGAAGCCCTACAAGAAGAAGGCTATGAAGGCAACTTGGGATTCGGAGACCGAATCCGAAGAAGAGATTGACACCGCCAACATGTGCTTCATGGCCAATGAAAGCACAAGCAAGGTAACCCCTTCCACCCCTTTTGATGATGAACTCTCCATGGATGAACTAGGAGAAGCTTTTGTTGAGTTATCACAAAATTATGATTCCTTGAAGAAAAAGTATTTAAAAATGAAAAAGGAAAATGAATCTTTAAGTCATCAAGTTTTTACTCTTACAAAAGAAAAGGATGATTTGGTTTCCACCTTGACCACTACTAAAAATGATTTTGAAAAATATAAGATTTCTTGCAAAGGTAAGGCCCCACTAATTGATTCTAATGAAGTTTCTATGCTTAAGGAAAGATTAGATTCATTAAGTGTTGTTTTGAAAAATTGTGAATTTAACAAGAAGAAAATTGAGGCTATGTTTCCTAAGAAGCAAGCCCCAAAGAAAAATGCTCATGTTCATGTTCATGCTACACAACCTAAACAACATGGCAAAACCCCAAAACATGCTCACACTACACATCATGCTTTCATGTATAGAAAAGTGTACTCATGTTCACATTGTGGGCGGAAAGGACACTTAGCTAATTTTTGTTATGATAGACTAAGTGCATCACATCATAATGTTTGGGTTCGTAACACTAACTTTCAAGGACCCAAGAAAGTTTGGGTACCAAAGTCAACAATTGTTTTAAATGATGTAGGTACTTTCCAAAGCCCAACGACGTAGAGGTTTGTGGTATCTTGATAGCGGTTGCTCAAGGCACATGACTTGGGACATCAACAACTTTGCAACCCTATCAAGATATCATGAAGGTGGCACCGTCACCTTCAGAGATGACGCCAAGGGTAAAATCATCGGTATTGGTAATGTAAAACTTGGCACCTCTCCTTTAATTGAAAATGTAGTTTTAGTTGATGGCCTCAAGCATAATCTCTTGAGTGTTAGTCAACTTTGTGATAAAGGTTTTGATGTTTTTTGATAATGTTTCTTGTAAAGTAATTGATAGAACTTCTAATGTTTGTGTATTTTCCGGTTTTCGTGAAAGTAATGTTTATATGATTGATATGTTGAATATGTCTTGTAATATTACTTGTTTGAAAGCCCTCGATGATGACTCTTGGTTGTGGCATAGGAGATTAGGGCATATTTCTTTTGATCATATTTCTAGATTAAATTCAAAGGAAATGGTGAAAGGTATTCCTTACTTGAATTTTGAAAAGGACCGAGTTTGTGACGCATGTCAATTTGGGAAACAAACTAAGTCTTCTTTCAAGTCAATTAAGGATATCATGACATCACGTCCTTTGGAATTAATCCATATGGATCTATTTGGCCCAACACAAACCAAAAGTCTAAGTGGGAATAGATTTGCTTATGTTTTGGTTGATGATTTTTCAAGATTTACATGGGTTTTCTTTCTTGAACACAAAAACCAAGCATTTTCGTATTTCCAAACTTTTAAGAAAAGAGTTGAAAAAGAAAAGGATTCTTTGATTTTGAGAATAAGAAGTGATAGAGGAGGTGAATTCATTAACCAACCCTTTACCACTTTTTGTGATGAACATGGAATAAAGCATGAACTTTCTTGTCCTAGAACTCCACAACAAAATGGAGTAGTTGAACGGAAAAATAGAACATTACAAGAGATGGCTAGGACAATGCTTAGTGAATACGGTCTACCACATTATTTGTGGGCCGAGGCCGTTAATACATCATGCTACATATCAAATCGTGTTTTCTTATGTAAAAATACTACTAAAACTTCTTTTGAAATGTACTTTTCTAGAAAACCAAATGTTTCTTATTTCAAAGTTTTTGGATGCAAATGTTTTGTTTTAAATACAAAAGATAATTTGGGAAAATTTGATCCTAAATCTTATGAGGCTATTTTTATAGGTTACTCAAATACTAGTAAGGCTTATAGAGTTTTCATTAGATCATCATTGACTATTGAAGAGTCTATTCATGTTAAGTTTGAGGAATCTAACAAGTTTGTTAAGAATGTTGTAGAAATAGATGCATTGGATGAAGGTATGGAGAAAGTGACCTTGGAGGATGCTTCTACTATGGGAGACAAACCAAAGGATGATGAAGGAAGCAAAGCTAAAGTGGAAGAGGCACAAGGTAATGAAAATCAAACACATGAGGTGGAGTCTACTCAACCACTACCAAAGGATTGGAGATACAATCCACATCATCCCAAGGACCTCGTCATAGGTGAAGTATCAAAAGGGGTAACTACTCGCTCTAAAATTCAAGATTATTGTGGCCACTTTGCATTTATTTCACACATAGAACCCAAAAATGTGCTCGAAGCCGAGACCGATTCATATTGGTTGCTAGCCATGCAAGAGGAGCTCAATCAATTTGAGCGCAACCAAGTTTGGCACCTTGTTCCTAGGCCCCACGATAGACCAACAATTGGTACTAAGTGGATCTTTAAGAATAAGTTGGATGAATCGGGTAATGTAGTTAGAAACAAGGCTAGGTTAGTTGTCCAAGGTTACACTCAAATCGAAGGAATCGATTTTGAAGAAACCTTTGCACCCGTAGCACGGCTTGAAGCCATACGGATGACACTAGCATTTGCCTCATATAAAGATTTCAAATTATTTCAAATGGATGTTAAAAGTGCTTTTCTAAATGGATTTATTGAAGAGGAGGTGTATGTTGAACAACCCCCCGGGTTTGTTGATCCTACTCATCCGGATTTTGTTTTTAAATTAGATAAAGCTCTTTATGGTTTAAAACAAGCCCCTAGGGCTTGGTATGAAAGACTTTCCTCATTTTTGATTTCAAATGGTTTTAAGAAAGGTAAAATTGACACAACTTTGTTTACAAAACATGTAGAAAATGACATTCTTATTGTGCAAATTTATGTAGATGATATTATTTTTGGTTCTTCTAATGAATCTCTTTGCAAAGCTTTTGAGTCATGCATGAAGGACGAATTTGAAATGTCTATGATGGGGGAGCTCAACTATTTCCTTGGACTCCAAATCAAGCAAAGGAAGGATGGGATCTTCATCAATCAAGCCAAGTACACAAAGGAACTAATCAAAAGGTTTGGGCTTGAAGGATCAAAAGTAAGCAAAACTCCCATGGCAACAACTACAAAGCTTGACAAGGATGAACAAGGTAAAAGTGTAGACATTAAATTATACCGTAGCATGATTGGTAGCTTGCTTTATTTGACGGCTAGTAGGCCGGATATTATGTTTTCCGTTTGTCTTTGTGCACGTTTTCAATCTTGTCCTAAATAATCTCACATAATAGCGGTTAAACGCATAATTAGATACCTTAAGGGCACTATTGAAATGGGTTTATGGTATCCTAAAACCGGATTATTTGAAATGAAGAGTTTTTCGGATGCCGACTATGCGGGTTGTAGGGTAGATAGGAAGAGCACAAGTGGAACATGTCAATTCTTAGGTAATTGTCTTGTATCTTGGTCTTCCAAAAAGCAAAATTCGGTAGCCCTATCAACCGCCGAGGCGGAGTATGTTGCAGCCGGAGCTTGTTGTGCACAAGTTCTTTGGATGAAACATACTCTCCTTGACTATGATTTACACTTTGATCATGTTAAAATATTTTGTGATAATACTAGTACTATTCACATGACAAAGAATGCAAATCAACATAGTAAAACCAAACACATTGACATTAGGTATCACTTTCTTCGAGATCATTATGAGAAAGGTGATATTGATATTGATTATGTTTTTACCGATTTTCAACTTGCCGATATTTTTACTAAACCTTTAGACTATGCTAGATTTTCCTTTATTTGTGGTGAGTTGAATGTTTGCATTATAGATTTTTTTAAAAAAAAAAAAATTTTTTTTTCTATTGGTATTTTTAACCCTTTTTGATGTATGACAAAAAGGGGGAGAATAATAATAATAAGTAAGTTTGTTGATATTTGAAAAATAAGTTTTTAAGTTTAAACTTTCTAAGTTTGATAAAGTTTGATACTATTTGAGTTTCATTTCATGAAGAAAAAGAAAGTTTGTGTTTCTTTGAGTTTTTGGACAAAAACTATTGTGTTTGTTAAATGCTTTATGTATGCTTACATAACTTTTCATATTCATGATATATACATAGCATTGTTTGAGGGGGAGCTTTCCAAGCTCTTCTTCCTTTATTTGTTTCAATAACTTATATGTTTTGTCATCATCAAAAAGGGGGAGATTGTTGGCCCAAGGTTACAATCACCCTTGTTTAGTGTATTTTGATGATTACAAAACATATTAGTTATTTGTACTAATAACAATTGTTGTTTAAGTGTGTTTCAGGTTTATTATCATACTAGAAGTACTCTCACTCAAATACAAGGTTTTTGGACTCAAGACAATTCAATTTGGGCTCAAGTTGCAATATTGAAGATCAAGTGAAGATAGCCCACCTTGAAGAATAGCTTTGAAGTCCTTTAGAAGTTTGTAAGTTTAGAATGTTAAAGTTTGAATATAGGAAATTTGGCTCTAGGATTTGCACACACACTTGTTTCATGTATTTCCTATGTTTTGAAAATAGTTATTGAAAATGGTTATTTCTAAGTTTTATGCCATAGTTTATATATACATGTACCAAAGCTTTATATCCTGAAAAACTTGTTTAAAACATGTGTATAAACTATTTTCTGCATAATACTTAGCTATATGTATTTTTAAAATATTTATCAAAATTTTTCTAACTCAAAACAGCCCAGGTTTTCAGTGTCAGGCAACATCGGTCGACCGGCCCGGTCGACCGGCGATGTGCCTGGACATGCACTGTTTGTGCATGTCCGTCGGTCGACCGGACCGGTCGACCGACGGAGAGCATTCTGCTCTCGGGATATTTCGGTCGACCGGACCGGTCGACCGGAAGAAGGAAACTGTGTTTCCTCCTTTTGGGTCGGTCGACCGGACCGGTCGACCGGGAGCCAACGGCTACTTCCAGCTAGGCTGGCGGTCGACCGGACCGGTCGACCGCCAAGCCTGCAACTTAGCAACGGCTCTTTCCTCTTTGGGATGTTCTGAAAATCTGTTTTCTTTTTCTGTTTTAACAGACTTTTGGAGAGTTGTTGGGGTGCTTTTGCAGGTTGAATTAGGTGAAAAGAAAATGTTTTTAACTTATTTTCAACCCTATAAATAGAGGAGAAGTCTCTCCCTCTTCTCACTTAGAAAAATCCTCAAGTTTTCATTGTTTTCAAAAGAGAAAAGAAAAGAGTTTAAGGCTTCCATTCCAATTCTTTTTGAGCTAGTTTTTCAGTTGTGTTTGATTACTCATATCACTCTACAACTGAAGTTTTCTCACCACACTTCTTAGAGCCAAAAATCCTATACTCATTCTATAGTGAAGTTGTAATTGAAGTGAGAGTGTTTGTAAAAGAGTTTGAGAAATAGTGTAGTGATCTTGTTGTGATCACTTGGTTCTTGTATTCCTTTCTTTGTGGAGCAACCTCTTCGGTAGAGGTCCTTTGTACTCGGTGGAGCTCGGTGCTCGGTCTTCGGTAGACCAATTGTAAAGGCATCCTCGGTGGATAGTGGAAACCCTTCACGGAGGTGAAGGCGGGGACTAGAGCAAGTGTGCTCGAACCTCGAAACAAATCATCTTGTTTGTGATTGCCTTTGCGTTATTCTTGCTTTATATTTCTCTTGCTTTATATTGTCTTGAATTATTTGCTTGAGAACTAACCCTCTACTTGTGCAATCTTGTCTTGTTTACTTTACTTGCTATACTTGTTGTGTTACATTGTGTGCATCTCATTTCTCATCATCATACTTGGCATTGATCGATCACACCTCAATACAACACGATTGCATTGCGCACCTCTAACCCATATCTAGGGGAATTGGGAGGAAGGAGTTCAGAACCTCGCAAGGGGTATTCGGCTCTTAGTCGTGTTTTTGAGAGATCGTTGCATCACTCATTTTATTAAAGTTTAGAAAGATTATTAGATTAGCATTCACACCTATTCACCCCCCCTCTAGGTGTTTTTCATTATTCACATCGGTCATTAATAGTTCTTCTTTGTTAAAAGAATTAGAAAAAGAAAATAAAAGAAATCCAGAAGTGAAAGGTAAAGAAGGTGATAAAACGGCGATGTGAAAATAAAATAAGAAGTGGTTTTGAAAACAAAAAGAAGATGAAACGAAGGTAACTAAGAAGTTGGTGAAAACAACGATAGAAAAAGATAAAAGATTTTGGAATTAATTTTTAAAACAAGATAAAAGAAAACTCATGGTTACTAACTACTAATTGCTCCACTAACCATACTAATCTCTTAGTGATAGTTGCCTGACATGGATCCTCGGCCATCACTAATCCTTGGCTTCAAGAGACGATATAAAGCATGGCTCATAAGATAGTTCTTCTACATTCAAATAACACATCCATACCACACAACAAGTTGCAAGCTACTATTAAATCATCAAACCGTTTAGAGATGAGCATGAAATAAAGAAGACATTGCAAGTTAGCAAGTTAGTGGGTTAGATGTTAGAAATGTTAGAATGTTAGAATCCATCATCATGAGCCATCAATGGCTCTTGCAAGAGTAAGGCCTTGCAGAGGCTACTAGATTCATATGGATTATCAAGTAAGTGGTTAGATGGTTAGTGGTTAGTAGTTAGATTGTCATGAGAAGAAAAGATTAGCTAAGCATCATGTAGAAGATGGAGAAGATTACAATGGAGAAGAAAGGAGACACCTTTACATAGATTGTCACCATCTACTGCATCAATATCTCTCTCTGCCCCCCTGAATCTCTCAGCCCTACTACAATATCTATAAAAGAAAAGAAATAGAAAAATAAAAGAGAAAGAAAATCCTAATCTACAACTAGAAGAGAGAAAACCTAGCCTAATTACAAATCTGCTTGCTTTTTAGCCAAACCCTACCATAATAGAATATAATGATTACCCCTTTTTAGCAACACCCATAATAGTATCATTGTTGGTTCATTCAATTCCTTGCTGGGTGTCTCGGGTTCGAAACTGTGAGACTCATTAATGGTTGTTCCTATTATATTTTTTTATTTTATTTTATTTTTAAAGTTTTATTCTTTTCTTTTTCAATAAGTATTTAAGCATTATTTTATCTGATTAAACTCTATCAATTCAGAAAAATCCTCAAAAATTCTCAAAAATAGAAGATGTCATCCTGAACATTGTTGTAAAGTTAGATCTCCAAAATTCATCTCCTATTATTAATTTAAAATTTCAGAGTCAGTCTGTGACATCAATCGACCCCGAATTGAGATTCTTCTCCAATAATTCCCAAAAAAATTCAAAATTCTAGAAAAATTATAAAATAATGGGAAATAATATCTTGAGCTGAAATGACCTCAATCCGACTATTAGGATGATTAAAACATCACCAGATACTAGTATTGACATACGTATATTGGGAACCGAGGGTTACACCTAAGTAATGAATCTCTACAATATTCTTCACAAAAGCATTAGATTTCCAAACTTGACATGTATAGATTCTTCAATAGTCGAAGTAGATCTATTGAAGACTCTATAGGCCTTTGATCGGGTCAGAACCAGCACTTGAAAATGTGTGTTTTATGAAATTAATGAAATTGTATATGTGCTAATGTTCCCTCGATACTTTCGTTATAGCATTGGCTCAATGGGTCGAATCTACAGGGACGAGATGCGATAGAAGCATTAACAGTTCTTATTCACATCGGTCATTAATAGTTCTTCTTTGTTAAAAGAATTAGAAAAAGAAAATAAAAGAAATCCAGAAGTGATAGGTAAAGAAGGTGATAAAACGGCGATGTGAAAATAAAATAAGAAGTGGTTTTGAAAACAAAAAGAAGATGAAACGAAGGTAACTAAGAAGTTGGTGAAAACAACGATAGAAAAAGATAAATGATTTTGGAATTAATTTTTAAAACAAGATAAAAGAAAACTCATGGCTACTAACTACTAATTGCTCCACTAACCATGCTAATCTCTTAGTGATAGTTGCCTGACATGGATCCTCGGCCATCACTAATCCTTGGCTTCAAGAGACGATATAAAGCATGGCTCATAAGATAGTTCTTCTACATTCAAATAACACATCCATACCACACAACAAGTTGCAAGCTACTATTAAATCATCAAAACCGTTTAGAGATGAGCATGAAATAAAGAAGACATTGCAAGTTAGCAAGTTAGTGGGTTAGATGTTAGAAATGTTAGAATGTTAGAATCCATCATCATGAGCCATCAATGGCTCTTGCAAGAGTAAGGCCTTGCAGAGGCTACTAGATTCATATGGATTATCAAGTAAGTGGTTAGATGGTTAGTGGTTAGTAGTTAGATTGTCATGAGAAGAAAAGATTAGCTAAGCATCATGTAGAAGATGGAGAAGATTACAATGGAGAAGAAAGGAGACACCTTTACATAGATTGTCACCATCTACTGCATCAATATCTCTCTCTGCCCCCTGAATCTCTCAGCCCTACTACAATATCTATAAAAGAAAAGAAATAGAAAAATAAAAGAGAAAGAAATCCTAATCTACAACTAGAAGAGAGAAAACCTAGCCTAATTACAAATCTGCTTGCTTTTTAGCCAAACCCTACCATATTTATAGGCAAAAGGAGGTTCCAGAAGACGAGACGAGGCCACGCGTCAAAAATCGACGCGTGGGCCCACCACATTGCCACAAAATTGCGGCTTTTGTCACGTTTTCGCGGTAATACCAGGGACCTAGGTCCCTGGTTTTGGTGTGTGGGTTTGCGTTGCTTCGGGGACCTTCTAGATATACTCAGAATCGGTCATTTCCATCCAGATTTGTGTCAGACACCCGCAAGGGTCTCGGTTCAATGCATCTTCTAGAAACTCCCTTACTTGACCTCCAAGAAATGCGAATTTAATTACCCAAAAATGGGTTTAATAAGCTCTTATTACCCTTTTGCCCTCCTTGTCTTGATTATCTACAATAGAGACCAAAACACAGTTTAGACCTATATTTTATTCATAAATCAGTGAGAAAATGTGATATAATAATGCAGAACTGTAGACTAATCAGCCTTACTAGTATTTGAATACCCAACAAATATGGCTTCATAAGATTTGGCATCAAATTTTCTTAAATTGTCTTTAGTGTTTAAAACAAAGCATTTGCAACTAAAAACTTTAAAGTAAGAAATACTAGATTTTCTCAAATAGGAAATTTTGAATGAAGTTTTAAAAGTATTTGTACAAAAATAAATTCTATTTGAAATGTTAAATGATGTTTACGGCTTCGGCGCATAAGTATTGAGGGAGTCTGTAGTCATTTATCATTGTCCTAACCATTTCTTAAAGAGTACGATTCTTCCTTTCAATGACTACATTTTGTTATGGAGTTCTAGGACATGATAGTTCATGTTTGATTTCATGTTCTTCACAATAGGTGATAAAGGAGTGGTTAATGAATTTCCCACCTCTATCACTTCTTATACATAAAATCAAAAAATCTTTTCTTTTTTAACTCATTTTATAAATACTTGAAAATGTGAAAAGGTTTAATCTTTGTGCTCTAAAAAGAAAACTCATGCAAAATGAGAAAAATCATCAACCAAAACAAAGACAAAATGATTTTCACTTATATTTTTAGTTTTAGTTGGACCAAACAAATCCATATGACTTAACTCTAAGGGTCTTGATATCATGATATCCTTTAATTGTTTTGAAAGAGGACTTGGTTTGTTTCCCAAGTTGGCACGCATTGCAAATGCGTTCCTTCTCAAATTTCAAACAAGGATACCTTTCTTCATTTCCTTATTATTGATTCTAGATAGATGGTCAAATGAAATATGGTCTAGTCTCCTATGCCATAACCAAGAATCTTCATTAAAGGCACTGAAACATATAGTATTGCATTGTAAATTTGGCATATCAATCATATACACTTTATTTTTACGAAAACTGAAAAGTACACATGTATTGGTTTGTCTATCTAAAATATTGCAAGTTAAATAATCAAAAACTACTTTGAAACCTCTATCACAAAATTGACTAATACTCGAGAGGTTATGCTTGAGACCATCAACTAAAGCAACATTTTCAATTAAGGGAGATGAGCCAATTTTAATGTTACCTATACCAATAATTTTCCTTTTGGAATCATCTCTGAAGGTGACGGTGCCACCTTCATGCTGCCTTGATAGGGTTGCAAAATTGTTAATATCCCATGTCATATTCCTTGAGCAACTGCTATCAAGATACCACCGCTCTTTACGTCTTGGTGTGTACCTATTTCAAGTAACAAATTGATTGATTTGGTACCCAAATTTTCTTGGGTCCTTTAATGTTAGCATTTTGAACCCAAATGTATTTATTTGAAGCATTTATTTTATCAAAGAAAAATTTGGCTAAGTGACCTTTTCGATCACAATAAGTGCATGAGTAAACTCTACCATAAATAAAAGTATGATGAGAGTGTGGGGTGTGAACATACTTGGTGTGTGTAGTATGCCTAGCATGATGTGTATGCATATATTGTGGTTTAGGAGTGTGGATATGTGCGGCATGATGAGCGTGAATAGTATGAACATATTTTTTTGGAGTATATTTCTTAGGGAACACTGCCTCCAACCTTACTTTATCAGATATGCATTTCTTTAACACATCTTCTAAAGAGTTAATTTTAACTTTTAAAATAGAAATCTCATTTTTATCAATTAATGAAATTTTGCTTTATATGAAATTTTATACGCATCAAAATTTTTTGTGCGGATAAGAGTATGGAAGATAAATCATTTTTTTCTTTAGAAAGAATAACAATTTTATTTTGAACGGTTTCATTTTTTTCATTTTTAAATACTTCTTTTTAAGGAAATCATAGTTGTTAGATAATTCTTCAAAAGACTCACCCAATTCATCCGTTGTTAATTCACAATCGTCAAGTGAGGGCCGGATGTTACCTTAGGTGTGTTATCATTAACCATGAAACACACATGTGTTGTATCTACTCATCAGTTTCACTCTTCGAGTCCCACGTAGCCTTGAGAGCCTTCTTTTTGTAGGCTTCCTTGGAGATTGAAGGTTTACTTTTGGTCTCCGGACAATCCGCAACCATATGGCCCATCTTTCGGCAATTGAGGCAGATGACCTTCTTGTTCCTTGCCATCTCTTCTATTGTTAAACTTGGCCTTATTGTATATCCTTCTTATTTTTTTCACTAGGAGGGAAAATTCTTCATCATCCTCTTCTTCATCAACATCATCGGGGATGATGGGAGTGAATTTGAAAGCGATCACTTTCTTCTTTTATGGTATCATCTCTTCTCTTGTCTTCCTCTCCATTTCATGGGTCCTAAGATTTTCTATAAGACTGATAAGCTTCATCTCTTCTTTGTTTTTAAGCTCCTTTAATGAAATAGCCTTGACTTCCCATGAGGGCAGAAGTGCCCCGAATGACCTCCTTACTTTTTGATCATTATCAATGACATCACCTAAAGAAGTAAGACCTTAGTTATTTTAGTAAATCTTGTTACCATGTCATCAATGGTGTCATTTTCATGCATGGTGAAATTTTCATGTTGGGAACATAAGAGATCAATCTTTGCTCTCTTAACTTGTGATGTTCCTTTGTGTGTGACTACTAGATGTGTCCAAATCTTATAGGCAGATTTACAATGGATGACCCTAACAATATCATCATCGTTCATAGCTTGAAGTATGGCATAATGTGCCTTAGCATTTGTATCAAACTCGTGACAATGTCGGACCAAGTGTCCCATCACTAATGGGTACGCTAAAGGGTTTAGTCACCGCTTTTGCAACCTGGCTTCCTAAGAATTACAAAAATACGGTTATCTTAACCTTCAAATAGGAAAGTTAAGGCCATCAAAATTGGGAGGGGTCTCAATACCTTCTGTTATTTTTTACTAAAATGGATGAAGATAAACTTGTGAAAGAAGTGATTAGCAATTAGAATCTTTCTAAGGTTGTTAAGCCAAAAACTAGAGATCAACGCTCTGATACCAATTGAAATACACCTAGAGAGAGATGAATAGGTGTTTTGCTAATCAAATACAATTTTAAAATCACTTTGATGAATTATGCAAACGGTCACTCAAAATAAGAATTGAAACTGAATTCCCCTGAAGGGATCTAGAACTTCTCCTCTTGATTCCTCTAGATAATGAGTTGAGGTGCTCAATTGTCTCCTTATTGAGATGAGTATAGACCGATAATGAAAGTGATGGAATGAAAGTAATTATAGAATGCAAGATAATAATTACACAAGTATGAAAATGAAAAGTAATAGAGAGTAAGACATAAGCAACCGCAAACACAAAGGAATTTGTTCTGAGATTCGAGCTACTGCTCTACGTCCTCGCCTTCACCACTATGAAGGATTTCACTATTCTGTAAGGGATCTTTCACAAAAGGATCTTACACTAAGAAATTACAACTTAGTTTACACAAGACCAGAGTACACAACTCCACCAACTCAACCCTCTACACAAGAGGTAGCACAAAGCCAATTGAGGTTACAAAGCACTTGGTGATCTAATAAAATTATAAACGCTCTCTCTTACAACTTCGTATAAAGTAGAATATAAAGTATTGCTAAAAAAATTAAGTGAGAGATGAAATTCAGTCAGAAAGAATAGAGGAGTTTTAAAACCAACTGAAAATAGCTTTGAAAAGAAAAAACTTGGAGATTGAAGGCTAGAAAAACATATCTCTTTTGAAACAAACTTGGAAAACTTGTAAACTGGTGTATTTTTCTTTTCTTAAACCAAAACCCCATGACCCATATATATAGGTAATGAATAAATATCATTTATAAATCATAACTTGTCATTTGGGGCGTGTTTAGACACTTGAAAATCAAAAATGCCCGTTAGAATCCACTTAAAACACAAAAGATTTAAAAACTAGCCATTATGGCCATCTGGCAGCTTGTCGGTCGACCGGCCTGGTCAACCGACAAGTCATCCAGAAGAGTCATTGGCTCCAGTCGACCTCTTGGTCGATCGCTTAGTATTTTAAAGAGAAAATTTTGAACTGTCAGTCGACCGACTCAGTCGGTTGACCCCAATCGAGAGTTAGGGTCTCTCTATCGGCCAACCTCAAGGGTTAGCGATCGACCGATCGGTCGACCGATAACGTGCACAAACGTGCATGCCCCTTGGCCAAAGGCCCAGTCGACTGAGCGGTCGACTGTTCTGGCCTGAAAAAGTTTTATGTATGGATTTTGAATATCAAACAATTTTATAATATTTTGTATTGGTTTAAGGGTAATGTAGCAATATATAGGTGATGAAATACATGTTCTAAACTTGTTATAAAACTTTGAAAAAATTATGAGATATGCATTAAAGCCAAACATGCAAAATATCGATACTACTAAAACTTGTATTTTTCAAAATCGTGTATTTTGTATGTGTAACGTCTTGAGTTTTACTAATATATTCTATAATTTAACAAACTAATATCTTTACAAGACTCTAGGTGACTACAAGATCTTCAACCAGGCTTCTCCAGTAGCGACGTTGAGTGCTTTGAGCTTTAATCCCATATCTGAGTCTTCTTGAGTCTCCAACACCTTCCTTTAGAGGAAGAAAACTCATTGAATCTTTAGAACCCTGAGATAAACTAAAAACACTTGAACTTGATTAGTACAAATAACCACATATGTTTTGTTATCATCAAAACCATAAAACCGGTGATTGTATCCTTGGGCTAACAAACACTTGTGCATAAAAATAATAATAATAATAATAAATAATAAATTCTTTTATTTTTATTTTCTACTTTCTTTATTTTCAGTTATCCTTATTTTCGATTATCATTTTCTTAATCTTTCTTATCTTTTATTTCTTTCACTGAATTTTGTGTGTGTAATTCACTTAAAACCCTCACGAGACAACACGCATCCACTAGGGTAACCTAGGGTTTAACAACTTATTGCACGTGCTAAATGCAATGATTCCTATGAAAGTGAGTTAGGATTTTTATTTTTTAGTATTTTTATTTTCTTTTTAGCTTAGATTTTGCTCGAGGACTAGCAAAAGCTAGGAGTGGGGGTGATTGAATGGCATTTTGTATGCATATTTATATCCTTTTACATCTGTTTTTACCACTTTAATATGCATAAGTAGTTTGTTTTGTTAACTTTTACAGATTTTGAGTCAAAGAGCAATTTTAGGGTAACTCGGTCAGACTAAGCTCACCCAACCCGAGTTGCTGGTACACTGAGAAAGGGATCAAGTTGATACTTGTTCTCAAATCAAGTGATGCATGATTGATTTCAGTCTGTCCTATTGTGCAACCAATAGTAGGACAACCTGAATTCGTATACTTGATAGGGATTGAGCTAGACAATAGCTCACTAATGTTAGTGGCTAAAAAGACTTTCTTAGACACATTAGTCTTTCTCTTCTTAGTGTACATGTCCTTAAAGAATTTGGCATAGGATAGAACTTGTTGGATTGTATCAAAAAGGGGCACATTAATCTTTACTTGATTGAACATCTCAAGTATTTTCTACATTTGTGCATCTTGTTTATTATTGTTCTTAAGCCTATTTGGGAATGAGACTATAGGATTGTGCACCTGATTGGCTGACTTGTCTTTCAGACTTGTCAGAATTAGAGGAATTGAAACTAGAAGAAGTTGATGCTTGTGTTGGGTTGTGCTGAATTGGAGTTGATAGCATCGACACTTGGTTATTAATTTATTTTCCCGACCTCAATGTATGAACTACATTACACTAATTTATCTACTGATCTTGAGCCAAATGAGCTTGACTAGATTTTTTTTAGGGTTTGTCAATGCCTGACTACGCACTCTATTGGGCCTTTCACTAGTAAACTAGTTAGCTGACTCATCTAAACCTCTAACCTAGATATTTCTTGAGTGTGGTTAGTCAACAGTTGTCCCGAACTTTGCTTGAAGGATGTTTAGGACTTAATCAAAGTTTTCATACTCTTCTCCAAATCGATCAATTTGTTTTCAGCTAGATGATTTTGGAATGAAATGTGTGAAACTTGGCTAGAAAAATTTTGTTAATGGTTAGGAGGTTAGAAGTGGTTGGAAAAATTGGACCTAGGATGGTCAAGATTATTTTAGATCCATCGAAAATTTAGGTGATTCTCTATCCAGGATTGTATGTTTGCACGTAGGAATTATTGCGAGACCTTGAGAAGGCCGCATTCATGTGCTCAAGTAACATTTGCTGAGTAAGAAAAACTGGACACTCTTTGAATACATGGTTCATAACTTGACAGCATGTGCTGCCCAGAGTTGGGACTTGTGTTGGGCTTACTTGGTTCACTGGAGCCGGCTCTTTGATTTTAAGGCTTTCAGTCTTCTCATTAGGCTAGCAATTTTAGTCTCAATAGCGATTGATGACTCGATGGAATATAGACCTCCTTTTGAAGAGATGAGATTATTATTCCTAATTTGTCTGGAGTGGTTCCCATTGAATGATCTTTTTCACTAAATTCTCAAACAATTCTCACCCTTGATTTTCATCCTTTTGAAGGAATCTCCCTTGGCACATGGTTTCTAAGAGAGTTTTAGTTTAATATTCTAAACTATCATAGAAAATTTGGTATTGCTGTTATTTCACAATACCGTGATGAGGTCATTGGGTAAGGAGATTTTTGAAATGTTCAAAGTACCTCTAAAAAAGTTCACTCGACTCTTACTTAAATTGCATTATGTTTTTCCTAATGAGAGTGATTTTATAGATAAAGTAGAATTTCTTTATGAAGACCTTCACGAAATCATCTCACAATGTGACAGAATCTACCACCAAACTGTAAAGTCATTTCTTGACTAGGTCCCTAAGGGAAAAAGGAATGAATCATAACCTAAAAACAACCTCTTCGAGCTGGGGTATTCTCATCATAAGCATACTTCCTCAAATTCTCTTATGAAAAAGTACGCATCCTCGGACTATAATGTAAGATCACCTAGAGGGGGGGGTGAACAGGTGATGGCTAATCTAATGGTCACTTATGAACAAATAATGCGGAATTAAAACTAAGTTGACCAAATTAAACTTCTTTTAATTGAACACTTATGTATAACACAAGAGTGTTGCCGAATTCCCCTTGCGAGGCTCTGGACAAACTCCTCTAGATTCCCCTTGAATGGGTTGAGGTGCCGCGTTGGCTCTCTTGGTTGAATACTAGTGTTAATAACAATCCTAAGCAAGTATAGCAATTATGAGCACAAAGGTATATCATGCAAATAAGAGATAAAGACTATAAAGTAATGCAAGATATAAGTGAGACAAAAAGAGTAAGAAAGCAAGAGTGAGCAATCGCAAACATAAAGGGTTTGTTTCGAGGTTCGAGCACACTTGCTCTACATCCCCGCCTTCGACACACGAAGGATTTCCACTATCCACGATCCAACCGGATCTCTCCTTGGTGCCGCAACACCTACAAGCCCTCGGACTCCCAAAGTCCCTTACACACCACAAGCCCACCGGCTCGTCGAGGCCGCACCTCGTACAACAAGTCCGCACCCGAACTCAAAACACCGCGAGCACACTTGCCCGCTTCCTCAAATACAAAGAAAGATCTTGGTGATCTAAACACTTGATCACCTAACAAAACTCTCACTACAACACTCTCCTATAGGATAGATATAACTATGGATGCTCAAGTGTAGTGTGAGAAATCAAGGAAAGAACTTTGATGGAAAATCTCAAGAAATCACTTTTACACTCTTATAAAATCTTCCCTTTTGATTGGAAGTATTAGCTCACTATTTTTGTGGAGAAAAACCTCTGAAATGAATATGAGAAAACAGGCTCTAAGGTCTCCAAAAATCTTGGCTCAAAACAATGACAAAACCCCCTTTTATAGAGGCCAGAAAAATCTGACCGTTGGGCTCTGTCAGAGCTGCCGGTCGACCGGTCCGGTCGACCGCCAACGGTCAAGAATCCGATCGTTGGAGCCTCCGGTCGACCGGCCCGGTCGACCGCGCACCTGGAGCAGAGAATTACTTCTCTGTCGGTCGACCGGTGCGGTCGACCGGAATTTCCAGAGAGCAGACTCTCTGAAGCGGTCGACCGGCACGGTCGACCGTTCTCCAGTGCACACAGGCGTGCACGTCTGTGCACGTCCGGTCGACCGACCCGGTCGACCGGCCACTGTCAGTTCTGAAAAATCAGAACTGCCAGAACCTGAAAATTTTGGGATTAAAGATTGGCCTTTTGGCTTAATAAAAAAATCCCATAAATACTTAGAAATTCTACAAAAAATAGTTTTATGATATAGAAACATGCTTGCACAAAATCAAGGCATGTTATTAAAGATTTGACTATTTTTTGTAACTTGGAAATATTGGCTCATAATAAAAACTGTTTTTCTAAAACAACATGTTTTTCCAAATTTTCATCAAATACAAAAACAAGATATACTTTAAAGCATAGTGTGTATGGATATGATCCACTACACAATCAAGATGAAATATCTAGTTTTTGACATAAAGCACTAAACTTGGTTTTGAAAGATATGTATATAGGTAACATCAAAAACCAAGACATGTATTTTGTCCAATGAAAAACTTTTTACCAAAATGAAAGAGTCTTTTCTAACTAAAAATTCTTTTATGAAAAGACAATTAAATCTCAAGAGTGTGTGTGTGATATGACTTGAGCAATCCACCAATCTATTCTATCCTTTACATTTTTATCTAAAACAAATAAAAATCTTATACCTAGACACAAGTCTTCATCCTCTTGAAGTCTTCACTTGAAGGCTTCTCATCTTCTTGACTTGGTCCAAGCTTGATCCAAAGCAAATTGGATCACCCCGTGCTAGCTCCAAATCTTGACATTTAATCCTTTGTTGAGCTTTGCACCTACTAAGATCTTGATAAAGAATCTGTCACTAATTAAACAAGATCATTAGCAAATATAACTACATGAGTTGATCATCATCAAAACTAGAGTGATAGGCCTTTGGGCCAACATATAAATCATGAAACTTGAAAAGAGTGTTATGAATTGAGGCTGAAGCTCAAAATTGTTGTCACTGGTTTCGGAGAGCCGAATGCAAGATGGAAGGAAGTTTTAATAGGGTAGAATCTATCTTATGAAAATGACGTTTATGCCATAACCAAATCTGGTTTTGGTGATAATATGCTTTTGGTTAACCTAGATGTAATTGGATCTCTTGACCACACTCACATGCACAAGATACTACAAACAATATCACCAAACAATCAGTCAAAAAGAAAAAAAATCAACCAAACTTATTCTAAGATAAATTTAGACCTAGATGACTCCTAACTGGTTGACTGTTCAGAAGATGTATATTGCAGTAGCTTAACCATAAGTTAATCGACCAGGTAGGGGCAAAACTCAGTGGGAGGTTCCGTGCAAAGTAACGAGCCTTAATTATGTCAAAACACTGATTTTTGAGGATCTTACCTCTTAATCCCCAACCTTAGACACCAATTTGACTAGAGTTAAACTCTAACAACTTTCTCCTGAGGAGATTTTCAGTCTCATAGTGAGTCCGAATGTCTCTAGGGCTAACGTCTATTCAGATTTTAATTAAGCTTAGGTTGTGAGTGCAGTGGTGGTGGTTTGTGGGCTAAACAAGGTAATGACTCCCACTTTATCTTGTTGTTGGGTTTTGCCCTAAGTTCATTTGGTAAGAAGTGTCCAAGTAAATAACAAAAAAAACATTCAAAGCAATAAATATCATCCAAGAATGTTTCCTAAGTTAGATGTTATGCATACGTGCTTTGGCTCCATCACTCTTCAACAGTAATTCAAATTAAACAAAAATTAGACAAATGTCTAGGATGTAAGTCCAACTGTTTTTAAACAATTCAAACAATTAGTTACTGTTGAGTTTTAAAATAGTGATCAGAATCAATCAAAAATAGAAACTAATAATAGAAGAAGATTTTGTTTGCAATTCTCTCTGTCTTGTAAAAAAAGATTTGTCAGTAGTTCAATTCTATCGCCACATTCGCGCTGCCAAGGTAGAGAAAATGCGACAAAAGTAGGGTCTCTTGTGCTCCACTTTCTAGAGTAGAGGCACAGAGCAACTATTGTTCTTCTGCAGTGGGTAACTTTTTCTGATCTTTTTCTGAACACTGAAACAGAGAACAACTTGGTAAATCACAAAAATACGGTTCATTCCCTAGTAACAGGGCTAAAAAAATTGTTCAGTTTGCACTGAGTACTTTCAAATGCACCATGTGAAGTATGAAATGAAAGCAAAAGCAGCGAGTGGTGATAGGATTAAATTATATTGCGTAGACAAGGGCTAACGGGTCGTGTCCACGAGGAGGAATGCGATGAAAACTTTTCGATATTTTGTTCAAAAAATAAGTTATGTTTTCTATTTTAAAATAAAGAAAGAAAAAATTTTGATTTGGTTGAGAGTTTGGTTTAAAGTAAAAGAAAATGAAAGAAAGTCTAAAATGATGAAAAATTAGGGTTTAAGAAAAGCTATGAGAATTCGAGCAAAGAAGATGAGTTTTAAAAATAAAAAGAAGGAATCCGGGCTCACTAATCTACTCCTCCACTATGTACTCTTCTTTTGAAAGTTTCATGCTTCAATTGAATCATCGGCAAAAGTATAGCCTTGAGAAATGGAAACATTCAAGTAAAACAAATGAAATAGATTTTAGAAAATTTAACTTCTTTAAAATACCATTCTTAAATTGAATATTAAAGCATCAAGATATTAAGTATGGGATAAAAACAAATTTTAAAAAATGTTTTCTAAATGATAGTTGATTGTACACATTTATTGCATTATTCTTTATTGTATTTTCACATTTATCATATAATAAATCTGCTAAATTTCTTATCTTAAATGTCTATTTTACAGAAGATAATCATGGGGAGAAAGAGGATAAAATCAAATAAATATCAGTTAAATTCATATTTAACTAGATCTATTTTGTTAGAGGAGGATGATCCCAAATCCAATTGGTTAAATTCAGTTTTTGGTGGATCAAGTGGTTAAATCTAAAGGTCAATCGAGAATAACGTCAAACACAGAGTCAAAATCTAAAAGGATAAATGGATAGAGAGAAGATCAACGGATGAGATGAAGCAAATTTGACTTAGATTCTGACTAGATATATTTTAGTATTTGAATCATAACTTTTTCTACTGAAATTAAAATCTAATGATTCAAAATGATTCAGAAAAAGACTTAAAGGGCTACAACTCTTAAATTGATCACTATTTCGAATTCTGTCATTTAATAAGTTATATTCAACAATCAACACGCCAACAAGCAGCAGATCAGAACTGAATATCCACAGCATAAGGGGAGGATTCAAATTCAAAAATATTCAGCTTCCCCTCTCTTCATACTCCTCTAACCTCTGTATTTCTCCTAGAAATACCTGCAATCTCAAAGGCAAAAAGAAGACCGATCAAGTAAAGAGTAGAATTTAGGCTAATTTGTAGTTTGTAACTTAGTTTTTTATTTTCTTTCTTGTAATTTTTATTTCCTTTATGTAACTGAGAGGAGAGGATACTTTCATAGAGGAATGAGAGCAAGCTTGTACTGAAGGTGACACTGGTGTAAGTGATCTTTTCTTTCATTATTATTTGAATCGAATCGAAGTTTCTTTTTCTTCTTTACTCTTATTTTCTTATACTTCCCTCTTCTGTGTTTGTGGATCCAAATGAAACCGATAGCCTCAAAGTTGCCTTGCCCTTGCAAGTGTTGTTGATGGCTTATGGTGATGGTATCCATTTCTATGATAGTATAGCTTGCCCCTTCAATTCATAGTGTAATACGGAATGGCCAAGATCCTATTTGTCATACTTCATTCGCCTTCAAGTAAAGGTAAATCGTCGGTACGGGTCAAAGGTAAGCAGGCGCCGAAGAGGTAAGTAAGTTTTTTAGATTTTAGTTTTCTTTTCTTTTAACTTTTAGTTTAGATCACCAACACCACAATCTCCAAACTCTAACACTCTTTTTACTTTCTTTGTACAAAGTCATTTTCTATTTTTCTCCACCTTCTCAATCTTCCACCATCTTTCTAACTTAACTTTAACTTATTTTTCTCTTTTCTTTACATGAACTAAAAAAAGAACTTTAACCATTCTTTATAATCTAAAAGAGAACTTACTAAAAAGCTTCCATCGCTAGTCTGTTCTTGTGGATCACGACTCGCATAGCCACTTGCTATTACGGTAGTATTGAGCACCTTGCACTTTTATTTTGTATTTCTGAAATTTTGTGTTTGTGTGCAGGTAAAACATCAATCAATTTTGGCGCCGTTGGCGGGGAGAGAGGGTAAGTTATTCTCTTTTTAGATTTACATTTTTGTTAACTTTCTTCTTTGTTTTTAGTGTACAGAATTAACAACAAGGAATTTTTTCTACAGTGAACATATAAGTGGCCCTGGACTCTGCTCAAGAAAGCAGAGACCAGAAACCCTCAGATTTGCTACATTCCTGTGGCAATCTGAGTGAACTACTAACTTGTATTTTCTGTAAGTTGGCTGAATTGCATAGTTTAATCTCTGTACCATTTATTTCCTTGTTTGACTCATTATATATACATTTCTAACACAACAGTAAAAAGTTGATTGTAAATGCTAAAAATGATTTAGACTTTGCATTTAGGCACGTATCTATTTCATTACATTTTCTATTTACTGTTGAAGAGTGTTGGAGCTAAGGTATTTGTGCATAGCATTTAGTATAAGGTTCATTCTTAAATGAAATATTGCTTGAGTATTACTTTTTTCTATATACTTGTACACTGCACTAAATGATTTAAGGGCTTGTCCTATAAACATGATAAGGTGGGAAAGTCATTATCATCCCTTAGCCCACAAACAATCTCCTCACTTATTAACCCAAACCTAACTAAAACTGAGTAGACGTTGGCCCTAGGGACATCTCGGACTCAAATAAGAGACTGACCTAAGGGGAAGTTGATTTGAATTTGACTCTTACCAAATCAGTGTGTAAGGTTAGGGATTAAGGGGTGAAACCCCGAAGGCTAGTGGTTTGCCTTAATTAGGCCCGTCGCTTCTGCGCGGATACCTCGCACCAATCTTGCCCCTACATGGCTGATTAACTTGTGGTCATATTCGGCAATATACCCCCCGTGGACAGTCAACCAGTTAGGAGTCGTCTAGGTCTAAGGTTTACGCTAACTTAGGTTAGATTTTTTTCTCTTTTTATTTGTTTGGTTATTTATTTGTTTTTCTTTATTTGTGTTTGACATTTCCTGTGTGATATGGCTTATAACAATAATTTTTCTAATTTTAATGGTAATCCATATTACATCCCGACCTCTTTTTCGGATATTACCAACCCAGCATATCATAACTTTAACCAACCTAGTGTGCCGGATTGGTCTTATCCGAATTAATATAACCCATGCCCCTAATCTTATGAACATAATTTCTAAAATAATTTTAACTCTTCACAGAGTCAATGGGGATTCACCTCCCTCGAGCCTATTTTTCAACCAACTTGTCCTCCTTATCCACCTTGTCTACAATATTTCCAAAATTCATACTCAGTTCCACCAGTTCAAAATAAAAAACCACCAATCTTGGAAATGAGTATGCGTGAGTCCAAGCAACAATCACAAAATCTACGAACTCACAATTTTACCACAAATTTCAAAACAAAACACTTCATCTTTTCAAGTCCAATCGCAATAAAATGATGAACCAATCAACTATGCAAAGATGCTTGAAGCCATGACTCAGGCTCAAATCGCTCGTAATCATGACATAGATATGATGGTCCAAACTCTCCATTCTCACCGTTTGACCATTTCTGATATCGCTAACCATTCTGTTAGAGCCGAAGAATCATGTTGTTTTGAAAAACAAGATTCCATTTCAGCACACCCATTTGAACTTACCCAAACTCCGAATTTTGAGATCTAAATTGACATTTTGGCAAGTTATTCCTTTCCTGAAATTAAACTTGAGAATGAATATGATCCTGAATCTCAACTTGGTGATTCAATTTTACTTCCTGATTCAATAATGACTCTGGTGTCTTCACCTGATTTCAATCTTTTTTTGAGTCAACATTGGATCTTGTGCTTATTCATCATGAAATTGAATCACCTATCTTTTATGATCATCATATTGAACTTGACCAATTTCATACTTTTGAAAGTCCCATTGATAAATTGGCAAGTTTTAATTTTTATGAAATTGAACTCAATGAGAAATGTGACCTAGATTCTCCAATTTGTGATCTAGTTCAAATTCTTGAATCAATATTGACTCCTGTTTTGTTACCTAACTTGAGTAATATTTTAGAGTCAGTTTTGATTCCCATACCTGTCATTCTTGAACTTGAATCACCAATCTTAGAAAGTCACATTCCATTGTGAAAAAATGAATGGGGACTTGAGTTTTTAACTTCTTGATTTGGACCCACTTCCTGAACCAATCTCGACTCTTGAATCTTTACTTGACTTAAGTCTCTTTCAAAATCACCTAGAGGGGTGAATAGGTGATTAGCTAATCTAATGGTGAATAAATGCGGAATTAAAACTATTTATGCAAACTAAAAATTTTTAAGCTAAACACACCAAGTATAACCTAAGAGTGTAGCCGAATTACTCGTGAAGGACTCTGGACTATCTCCTCAAGATTCCTCTAGATAAGAGTTGAGGTGCCGCTTTGGCTCCCTTGGTGGTTGAATACAAGTGTAAGCAAACAATCCCTAAGCATGTATCAATATAAGCACAAGAGTATATCAAGCATATAAAGATGATAACAATATAAGCAACCAAGATATAAGCACAAGTGAGAGATAGAGAGAGAGCAATCGCAAACACGGGAGATTTGATTCGAGGTTCGAGCACCCTTGCTCTATGTCCCCGCCTTCAACACTATGAAGGATTTTCACTAAAAATCGATCCCACCAGATCACTCGATGCCACAACACCTACAAGCGAGTTCACACTATAACTCCTTTGGACTCTCTAGTTCCTCTCTTGTTCTCGCAAGAACAAACACACGCAAGCACGCAAGCTTGTCGAGGCCGCACCTCTACACCGAGTTCTCACTAGAACTCGAAACACCGCGAACCTACAAGTCCGTCTCCTTAAAGTACAATGTACAATACTTTGGTGATCACAACAATTTGATCACCTAAAACAACTTTCACAACAACTCTCCTATAGGATGAATATATCAATGAAAAGCTCAAGTATGTGTGAGAAAAACTTGGATTGATTTGGTGGTGAAAAACTCAAAGAATCACTTTTGAAAAACCTCTTGATAAACTCTCCTTTTGAATGGAAGTATTTGGCTCTAAAACAAGTAGAGATAAACACTAAAATTGTATAAAAACTAGCTTGAAAACCCACTTCAAATCTTGTAGAAAACAGTCAATGAGAACCCCATATAAATAGGCTGCAAAATATGGCCATTAGAGGCCTAGTCCGCAGTCTACACTGCTGTCAGTTGACCGCCTAGTCGACCGCCAACGGTCGATTTTTCGACCGTTGGGAAGGTCGGTCGACCGGCCGGTCGACCGCCAACTAGGCAATGGCCCAGCGGTCGACCACCTGGCCGACCGGGCCATTTCTAGAGAGCAAAGGCTCTCTGGCAGTCGACCGTACAGTCAATCGGCCCTGATTGTGCACATTTTGTGCACGTCGGTCGACCACCCGGTCGACCGACATCTGGCTCGGTCGACCGTCCGATCGACCGGCAGAAGGCCAAAAACAGTATTTTCAGGGATTTAAAAGTTGTCTTTTTACTTTTGATAAAATCCCATAAATCCACAAAAAATCTACAAAAATAAGTTCAGTAATATAATTTGATATACAAACATATTTGAGTAAAATCAAAACATGTTACAAACATTTTGAACTATTTTTGTGACTTAGAAATTATAACTTAAAACAAAATCTGTATTTTTCAAATTGATTTTTGCAAAACTACTCCAAATACAAAAATAAGATATTTTTAACACTTTTGAAGCTTAGTGTGTATGGACATGATCTACTACACATATATGTTAAAATATCTATGTTTTTAACAATAAGCACTAAAATGTTTTGGTAAAACATATGTATATTTTGAATTCCAAAAACCAAAACGATATTTTCTAAAACGAAAATTCTTTTATGAAAACACAAATAAATCTTGTGTGTGAGTATATATGATACTTGAGCAATCCACCAACTAATCTATCCTTTACATTTATCTAAAATAAAATCTTACTAAAAAAATAAACCTAGACACAAGTCTTCTCTTGAAGGTCTTTACTTGAAAATCTTCTTCTTCTCCTTCTTGACTTGGTCTAAACCTTGATCAAAAAGCTAGACTCCTCTTGAGTACTTGATGTGGTCTTGATACATAAGCTCTTGAATCAACATGTGCTAGCTCCAAAACTTGACTTGAAATTCTTTGTTGAAGCTAATCACCTACTAAGATCTTGATCATATATCTGAGACTAATTAAATACAAAATCATTAGTACTATAACTATATGAGTCAATCATCATCAAAACTAGAGTGATGGGCCTTTGGGCCAACAATCTCCCCCCTTTTGATGATGACAAAACTCATGGAGTTATATATGCATGATTAAAGTTAAGCTTCATAGCAGCTCTCCCTTAACTCATGCATAACAATAAACAATAACATATTCAATGAAGTACATGAAGCTAAACAAATATATATGCATTAACAAGGTGAGAGAAACATGCAAACATCCAAAATACTTTTTCCAAAAACCTTCTCCCCCTTTTTGTTTAAACTTTCAAAAACATTCTCCCAATTTTGTAAAACACAAGATGTATAAACTCAATATATGAAAACACTCAAATATGCATATATAAACTCAAAATCTTTCTCCCCTTTTTGTCAATCATCAACAAAGGGGTAAAAACAAGTTAAACAATAAAGATATATATGCAATATACGTTCATGAAGAGAGACGTGAAGTTAGCTCCCTGCATACATGCATTACATGAAGAAGGGATAACAAAGCCTTAACTCACATAAAGCATAATATACAATGCATAAGTGGAGATGTGAAGCTCCTCCTACACACGTGTATCACATAAAAAAGAGATGTCAACCTTCTCAATATAAGATACACTTAACATGAATCTATATAAAGAAGAGATGTTAAGCTCTTCTTGCATATAGACAATACATATCAAAACATTCTTAACACAAATTGTTATAATACTTAAACAAATTTGAGATACCATTTGTAAATATTTTAACATACTAATTGTAAATAAGCAATACAAATTTGAATTTTTCTAAATCAACAAATCAATTTGAGATATCACAAGATTTTGATACCATATGAAATAGGATATTTGTGATACCATTAAAATTGAAACATTTTTACATTTTGATACCAATGACAAAAATATTTTATTTTGATACCAATTGAAACATATGGTAAATTTTGATACCATATAAGTAAAATACATTGATACCAATTGAAATTTAAACCCAATTTGAAATTGTAACATATTGATACCAATAGAAGTATATTGTAAATTTTAATATCAAAGAAAAATACTAATTGAAAATAATGTATAAGCTTATTAAAATGCCAATTGAGATGCCAATTAAAATTAAGATTTAATTCAAGCTTAGCATAAAGATAATTTGTGCTTTAAACATGTAAATATATTATAAATCAAGCACAAATAAAAATATATATATGTATGAAAAGAGAATACCAATGGAAAAATTGATATCATTTGAGATTTGAAGCATACATATATAGAAAACAATTATGAGTATAAAAAAAATATCAATTATGATACCAATTGAAAATATGATGTGAATCAAGTGTATAACTCATAAAAATATACACTTTCAGGCCCATGATAAAAGATATTTATTTTGAGCATACAAGGTATGGTCGCCCATCCATCCTCCCTTGAAGGGTAGAAGTTTTTAAAAATAGATTTGAAAATATTTATAGATTAAAAACACTACCAAATGAAGAATAAATAACTAGTTAAAAATAATTTTTGAAAAACTAGCTAAAAATCCTTCAAACATGAAACCAAATCATATATATCTCGAATCATACCAAATACACAAGAGTTGACACTCGAAATCGATAATGCTCATAAAAGTGTTCATGAAACAAAGTCATGAATAAACGAAGAAATAATGTGAGTGTACAAGCATCATATGAATAACATATTCATGAAAATAGTCAATGAAGCTCAAAACAAATATGAATATCATTTTATCAAACAAATTGAAAATCATAAAGATTTATTTTTCATTTAAAATACACTGCAAGGTATATGTATGATTTATCCAAAGCTAACAATATGCATACATATCCAAACATAAATGCGTCCTAAATAGAGTATTGCATGAAAAGCAAATGACTTAAGGGTATACATGTATATTTATTAGTTTTGGACAAAGATTACATATACATGAAGTAAAACATGCACAAAGATAGGCAAAACAAGTGTAAATGAGGAAATTATCAAAACTAGGCTATACACGTGCATGTAGTGAGTACAAATGAGCAATGAAGTGCAAACATATATGAATCAAATATTGCTCACTACTTGTACAAGTATATAGACAAGTTTTGATAAAAACTACATCTAAATAAGTATTTATCATATGAAATACAAAACATGAACATGCTAAAAATATCAATGTAAAAGCATGTAAATAAAATAGGAGTTTAGAGATAGTTACCAAATCAAAAAATTATACTCTAAGTCTCCAAAACATGGTGATCTTCCCACCAAACTTCCTTGATGCCGGTGCATCAATTTGTAGTGTCCATCAAGCACATGCATCCACCACCAAGGCACCAAGTCTCTCACGTCGTGTGAGAGCCACACCTACATTAAATATAGAGGTGGGGATTTTGGTACCCATTTTCTTTTGGGTCCACGGGGTTAGTCTTATTCGGAACTTAAATATTTTATTAGCAAAATTATATAATTTACTCTATCATAGCAAAATTTGCTAAATAGCCTTTGCGGCCACAATGTGTATATTTGTACACTCTAGGATGCACATGTGAATGAGTGTGACCATGGTGCGCAAAGTGTGCATATGTGTGCCGTGGGTGAGGTGCATGAACATGTGGAGCTTATTTCTTTTGAAATAAGGTTTTCAATCTATTATGGTTAAATGCACAATTACTCAAATTGAGCTCAAACAATCTATTCTAGTTTTCAAAAATTTAATCTCATTTTGATTAATAGTGGCATGAAAAGCATGGTGAGAATGAGGATCAATACTCTTTTTTTTAGAAATATTTTCATTTTCTTTTGAAATAATTTTCTTTTCAAAGAGTTGTTTTCTTTCAAAGCAATTTCTTTTTGTTTTTTACCAAATTAATTTTATTTTTAAGAAGTATTTCCTTCACAAAGATCATTTAATTTTGAAGATACGGAAATATTCTCCTTTTTCAAGAAATCATTTTCTTTATAAATATTTTCTAATTATTTTGAAGAGAAATTTTTTCTACTACAATGGAATCAAATTATTTTTCAATTTCTTATTGTCCTTTTTAAGCATGTCATACTTTTCAAGAAGTTGTTGACAAAAAGAAGCAAGTTCATTATAAGAAATGTCAACATCCTCATCAAGCACGGATTCAGAGTTTACCTCAAAGGGGTTATCCCTTGAACCATATAGCATACATTGAAAGCTTCATTTCCAACATCTGAGTCACTCCCCACATAGTATTGTTCTTGTTCACAAAGGGAGACAATAGTGTTTCAAACTACAAAAACCGAATCAAAGTTAGAAACCCTACATAGATAATCATCGCTTAGGGTTGACTTCAAAGTATGAATGGCTTTTGCATTAGCCTTTAGATGTTTTCCATTTAAACAATAAGATTCTCTAATAGTGACAAAATAAACATGAATACCTAGGGCTTTGAGATACATAGACATCTTAACTTTCCAAGTTTGGATGTTAAGAATGTCAAACATGGGAGGTGACATGAAATCCATGTGTGTGTAAAGAAATATTATGATTAGTTATAAATGAGAATCTTTAACTCAAGGTTGTTAGACCCAAATCAAGAGCATGAGGCTCTGAGACCAATTGAAATCACCTAGAGGGGGGTAAATAGGTGACTAGCTAATCTAATGGTGAAAAATGCAGAATTAAAACTATTTATGCAAACTAAAAAATTTTAAGCTAAACACACCAAGTATAACGTAAGAGTGTAACCGAATTTCCCCTGAATGGCTCTGGACTATCTCCTCAAGATTTCTCTAGATAAGAGTTGAGGTGCCGCTTTAGCTCTCTTGGTTGAATACAAGTGTGAGCAAACAATCCCCAAGCATGTATCAATATAAGCATAAGAATATATCAAGCATATAAAGATGATAACAATATAAAGCAAGCAAGATATAAGCATAAGTAAGAATAGAGAGAGCAATCGTAAACACGGGAGATTTGTTTTGAGGTTCGAGCACCCTTGCCCTACGTCCCGGCCTTCAACACTATGAAGGATTTTCACTAAAAATTGATCCCATCGGATCACTTGGTGCTGCAACACCTATAAGCGAGTTCACACAGAACTCCTTTGGACTCTCTAGTCCCTCTCTTGTTCTCGCAAGAAAAATACACGCAAGCTTACCGAAGCCGCACCTCTGCACCGAGTTCTCACTAGAACCCGAAACACCGCGAACCCGCAAGTTCGCCTCCTCAAAGTACAATGTAGAACACTGGTGATCATAACACTTTGATCACCTAAAACAACTCTCAAACAACTCTCCTATAGGATGAAATATCAATAGAAAGCTCAAGTATGTGTGAGAAAACTCGGATTGATTTGGTGGTGAAAAACTCAAAGAATCACTTTTGAAAAGGCTCTTGATAAACTCTCCTTTTGAATGGAAGTATTTGGCTCTAAAACAAGTGGAGATAAACACTAAAAGATGTATCAAAAACTAGCTTAAAAACTTACTTCAAATCTTGTGAAAAACAGTCTATTGGAACATATAAATAGGCTCCAAAATATGTGTTGGCCAAAAGGTTACACTCTCTATTTATACATGTTTTGATGATAACAAATATATAAAAGCTATTTGGTACTAATAAAGATTCTAGAGTGAATTTCAGGTTTGTACAAGTCTTGATGGCTTTAAGCATGTTGCAAGGTTGATGGTGCTAAAAGCATGTTGTAAGGTTGATGGTGCAAAAGGAATTTTTCATAGGAAAGGAGGCTCTAGCTCGGCAACGCAGTTCAGAGATATCTTCCTATATAGTTTTATATTTTAGTTTGTTAAAGGATAGTATATAGTGTGAAGCTCAATTTCCCCACACACACAAAATTGCATATGTTTTTCAAAAGATTATTTTTGTCTCGTGTAAAATATTTTAATAGACCTATTTTAGTATTGGCAAACTCATTTTATTGTATTTACAAAGTCGTGACACAAATCATTTTTGAAAATAAACATATCTTCAAAAATATTTCCTCAAAATTTCTGTTTTGACCTGTTGCGGTCGACCGGGCGGTCGACCGGCTCTATTATAGGTCAGAACGGTCGACCGTGCGGTCGACCGCAGTTCTGACCATTGGGTGCATGCATGTGTGCACGTTATCCGGTCGACCGGGCTGTCGACCGGACCCCACGTCGGGCGATCGGGCGGTCGACCGACTGACTGCACCCAACGCTCTGTTTGGGACGGTCGACCGGAGCCTGCTAACGGTCAGAAATTTTTGAAAACCAGTCGACCGACCGGTTGACCGGCCGGTTGACCGAAGCCTGCTAACGGTCAGAAATTTTTGAAAACCAGTCGACCGGCCGGTTGACCGTGAGTGTTTTCTCAGCCGAACGGCTAGTTTTTAAACATGTTTTAAAACGTGTTTTTATTCTCAAACGTGATTTAGGCTGGTTTTTGGTCTTATCCTTCCTGATTAGTCAAATTAACATTTATCCTTAATCCCTACCTATATCCTATAAATAGGGGTGGATGGGGTTGAGGAAAAACACAACAACATTTGCAAAGAAATCAAAAGTTTGAGTATTCTTGAAAGAAGTTTTTATTCTCAGTTATTATGCTCTAATCTCTGATTTTCTCTGAAGTTTTTGAATCAAAACTCTCTTCTACTTTGTTTTATTTTTCACTTACAAACCTTGAGCTTCAATCCTATACATTATTTCTAGGGTTTTATTTTTGAAAACCAGTCGACCGACCGGTTGACCGGCCGGTTGACCGAAGCTTGCTAACGGTCAGAAATTTTTGAAAACCAGTCGACCGGCCGGTTGACCGTGAGTGTTTTCTCAGCCGAACGGCTAGTTTTTTAAACATGTTTTAAAACGTGTTTTTATTCTCCAAACGTGATTTAGGCTGGTTTTGGTCTTATCCTTCCTGATTAGTCAAATTAACATTTATCCTTTAATCCCTACCTATATCCTATAAATAGGGGTGGATGGGGTTGAGGAAAAACACAACAACATTTGCAAAGAAATCAAAAGTTTGAGTATTCTTGAAAGAAGTTTTTATTCTTAGTTATTATGCTCTAATCTCTGATTTTCTCTGAAGTTTTTGAATCAAAACTCTCTTCTACTTTGTTTATTTTCACTTACAAACCTTGAGCTTCAATCCTATACATTATTTCTAGGGTTTGTAAAGAAATGTTTTTCAAAAGAGAGTTGTGGTCTTTTGATCACCAAGTGATTATTGTATTTGTGGCTCCACTACCTCTGGACTAGAGGAGTGTGATTGAGGAGTTGGGTACTCCCTAGTGGTTGTAATCTTTTGTGGAATTCTAGTGGATCAGAAATCCTTCTGGGTGAAGGCAGGGACGTAGAGCTGGGTGCTTGAACCTCGAAACAAATCTCTGTGTTTGTGATTGGTTTATTTGTGTTATTTACTTGCTTTTCATTCATTCCTATATTGTCAATCTATACTCTCACAATAAGATTGCATTGCGCACCTCAAACTCTTATTTAGAGGAATCACGAGGAAGGAGTTCAGAGTCCTTCACGGGAAATTCGGCTTCTAATCTTACTTTGAGTGATTGTTACATCATCTCATTTTTAAATTTATGCATTGATTAGCATAATCACCTATTCACCCCCCTCTAGATGATTTCAATTGGTATCAGAGCTAGGACTCTAATTTTTGCTTCACATCCTTAGAGAGATCTTATAAATTGCTAATCACTATTTTCATAACTTTATTCATACACTAGTAAAGATGGCCGATAACATTAAGACCCTCCCAAATTTGATGGACTCAACTTTCCAGTATGAAAGTTAGGATGAACATTTTTCTACAATCTCTAGGTTGCCTAGTTGCTAAATCTTTGACCAAGCCTTTTAGTAAACCCGAAAGTGAGGATGACACTTTGTCTGATCTTACCTCAAGGAATTTGAGGCTAATTCTAAGGCTCAAATGCCCTATTTTTAGCATTGAATTAGGATGACTTAACACGGGTTATCAATTGCAAAGTCCGCCTATGAGATTGGCAACACTTATTTGTCACTCATGAGGAAACATCACAAGTCAAGAGAGCTAAAATTGATCTCTTGTGTTCTCAATATGAAAGTTTTAAAATGCAAGAAAATGAATCTATTAATGATATGATCACTAAGTTTACTAAAATCACGAATGCTCTTGCTTCTCTAGGTGATGAAATCACAACGACCAAAAGGTGCGTAAGGTAATTTGTGTTCTCCCTTCATCATGGAAAATCAAAGCTACCACCTTGAAGGAATTGAATAACAAAGACGAGATGGAGCTCATAAGTCTTATTGGAAATCTTAAGACTCATGAGATGGAGAAAAAGGCTAGAGAAGAAGTGGCGCCTTAAAAGAAAAAGTCTTTAACTTTCAAGTCTACCTCCACCAACTACGATGATGAAGAGATGAAGAAGATGATGAAGAGCTATCTCTTCTTGTGAGAAATGTAAAAATAATGTACACAAGAACAAGCTCAATTATAGAAGGCGATGGGAAGGGAAGGAGGAAAAAAAGATTATATGCTACAACTGTCGGATACCCGGAACATCATGGCTGATTGTCCAGATTTCAAGAAAAAAGATATCATCCTCCTTGAAGCAAAAGAAGCCATTTGAAAAGAAGGTGTACAAAGCACTTGGGACTCGAAAAGTGAATCCGAAGATGAAGTTGACACGGCCAATGTGTGTTTCATGACAAACAC